>MUZC01004422.1:195020-217268 GCA_002072015.1 Radix auricularia | reverse complement strand
GTCGCTGTTTTGACACAGTCGCTGTTTTGAAGTCGCTGTTATGACCGTCGCTGTTTTGACTGTCGCTGTTTTGACCGGATGCGGAGAAAGTCGTGGTTGGTCTAAATAGCACGATATTAACAGTTTCGCGTGTATCACGAAGTTCCTAGGGAGATGATTTCTAATGCTTTCAAATACACAATGCACTTGCATCACAACTCAATCCGCCTAATAATCCGCCACACAATATTTTTTTTAAAAAGGGGGTTGAGGGGCAGAATGTACTTTTAAAGTAAACAGTACCATGCTCTAAAATAAACTTTAAGGGGCTACATGATTGTGCCAATGAATGGCGTTGGTGATTGTTTCAGTGAATTCCGTCGTTGAATGCGGTATCTGCATGTCATCAATAAATGTCAACAATAAATGCAGTCATTGAAAAATACCGTGTTCACAGTAGTCAAGGAATGCTGACTTCAGAGTCATCACTGGTTGCCGTCACCAGTGGCGTCACTAGCGGGGTGCAGTGGGGGCGGGCCGCCCCGGGTGACACCATCACGGGGATGACACCAAAATGTAAAATTATGTATATTCCAGTTACTATGCACTGGAAAACTCGGAGGAGTTCTATGGGTTACGTTGTGAGGTAGTGACGCCATAAGCTACCGCCCCGGATAACACTGAATGATGACTTCACAGTTGTCACTGAATGATAATTTCATAAATTTCGGAATACAATTTTACTACATGGTAATCGTGGCGATGTGGTTATTAACGCCACAGTGTGTAGGGTGTCATGAAGGTCAATCTGTAGATTTCAACTCTAACATGAGCGACCCACGCATTCATTTAAGTCTTTCAAACATGTAGCCTACATTTTCGCAGGTAGCAGTAAGTGAAAAAGTAACTTCGTGATTTAAAAAAAAAAAGTGTTTTGTTTTTTGCTCTGATGTGGAAAAAGAAAATTGTTCTTTCAGACGCTACTAAAAATGTTTTTATTCCATTGCAAGTGTAAATCAAATACCCTCCCCTAAGCCCAGTTATTTTGTTCAAGCGCGTTGTCGGGCCCACTTCATCCCACTAATGTTTACAGTTACATGACCTCTGGACACAAGTGATATAAACTTGAGTGTGATCTATTAATTATGACTGATGATATACGGAGAGATAAAGAGTCGTGCGTTGTGGAAGACATAAAAAAGTAATCGATATTAATTAATGAGGACGGCCCTGCATGTTGACAATAGTTAGCCATGCCCGGCGGAGTGCTACCGGATTGGTCGTGTCTTCAAACAAATCGTGCAATGGACTTCAGGATCGGTATTCACCGCGGGCCTGTCAAATAATAGATGGTTACCAAGGCGACTCGCCACATTATAAGTGACACACCACCGAACCCGCGAGTCATCGGCGGTTCTCGGCCCGAAGCTGGTGAAATCTGAATCCCCCTTATGGTTTTTTTTTAAAAGACAAAAACTAAAAAATGAAAAAAACACACACAAAAAAAACACAACATATTGTCTATATCCCAAAAATGTTCTTATGACGCAGTCTTTGTCGAACGTTCAATGATTTAGTTGCCAGTTGATTCCACAAACATCATGGGGTTCTATGAATAAATTAATTCCGTCAATGAATAGATTACAGCTGCCGACGGAAGGTCACACGAATGTACACGAAACTCTTCTCCCCCATTCGCCTGATCAGCATCATTTTCAGGGATTCATTGACTTAATCAGACAAGCTGGCACCGCGTACGACCCAACTTGGTTAACATGAATGCAATATCCGGCAATTAGAAGCAAGTCGCCATCTAGTGAGATGTACTAAAACAGAGTAACAGAGTCAGTAAACCACTGTAAATACCGTGCCCGATTGTTGGACATATCACTGCGGACTGTAACTATCAAATCATTAAGAAAAATGTACAGTCCCAAAAATACACACAGAAGTCTTAACAATTAGAAACTTATTATTAGAAACATCGCTGATTGTCCCTTCGATATTTGGTAAATCATTATCAGAAATGATCTTTGAAACAAATTTCCCGCTCTTTTTTTCAATTTGTACACGAAAATACAAATAATAAAATAATATTTAAAAATTCGCTATCTCATATTCAATTTATGAGAGTAAGCGATCAACTAGAGTCATTTACAGTAGGAGTCTTGCCATATCTTCAAGATACATAGTCCCTGTTTTATGGGGTCATCCTGAATTCATGTTTACATAAATCACATTTGCTGAACTCTTCAAAATCTAATTTCTCGTGTTATTAACCTTATTACTAATTCAAACCTCAATATTATCACTAACCACCAACCCCAGGGCACGTTAGCAACGATAGTGGATTATCATACACTTTAGGATAATAGTAATCCTGATAAAATTTTGCCAGGGCCTATTACGTTATTTCTAACGTTGTTCTGCATAAAGACTGGGTTTTTTTCTAGCATCCGTTGTTTAGTAGTACTGGTCTTTTCTTCTAGCATCCGTTGTTAAGTAGGACTGGGCTTTTCTTCTAGCATCCGTTGTTAAGTAGGACTGGGCTTTTCTTCTAGCATCCGTTGTTTAGGAGTACTGGGCTTTTCTTTTAGCATCCGTTGTTAAGTAGGACTGGGCTTTTCTTCTAGCATCCGTTGTTAAGTAGAACTGGGCTTTTCTTCTAGCATCCGTTGTTAAGTAGGACTGGGCTTTTCCTCTGATATTTATTGTTAAGGACTGGGCTTTCTTCTGGCATCTGTTAAGTAGGGCTTTCTTCTGGCATCTGTTGTTTAGTAGGACTGGGCTTTCTTCTGGTCTTCGTTGTTAAGTAGGACTGGGCTTTTCTTCTGGCATCCGTTGTTAAGTAGGACTGGGCTTTATTCTTTCATCTGTTATTAAGTAAGAATGGGCTTCCTTCTAGTATCCGTTGTTAAGAAGGAATGGGCTTTCTTCTGGCATCCGTTAAGTATAGGACTGGGCTTTTATTTTGCCATCCCTTGTTAAGTAGGACTGGGCTTTTCTTCTGGCATCCGTTGTTAAGTAGGACTGGGTTTTTATTTTGCGATCCGTTGTTAAGTAGGACTGGGCTTTTCTTCTGGCATCCGCTGTTAAGTAGGACTGGGCTTTTCTTCTGGCATCCGTTAAGTAGGACTGGGCTTTTCTTCTGGCATCCGTTGTTAAGCAGGACTGGGCTTTTCATCTGGCATCTGTCTGTCATAATGTGACGAGGATGTACACTTCACTGGACAAAGTCACAAGACCAGTTATTGTGTGTGTGATTTCGGGGGGGGGGGGGACCCTTTCTCTATACCTGGACAATGTTAATTCAAGGGACATTGTCAACTTCTAATCAATAGCATCACATGAGTTGCCGTAGTTGCTAGAGTTGATGGATGGTAGCTCATAACGGTAAACATTAGCTATACGATCTACTTGCACATTGTTTAAACAGACACTCTAATAGAGTGATACAAAAACCCACTCACAAATTGTGTAAATAGACATTATAATAGGGGGATAATCAAACCTACTCAAACATTGTGTAAATAGACATTCTCATAGAGGGATACAAAAACCTAGTCATACACAGTAAAAGATATTCTAATAGAGCCAAAAAAGTTTAAAGTATCACATAGAGTTATTGTTATGAGTGGTGGAAGACTTGAAGGCGACTGCTGGATATTGAGAACCGCGGCAATCTATCATTTTATTAACTGCATTATCGATTTCCCGTCGCCGTGGGTTAGCGGAACATCTGCTCTTAGGGACATTGAGTCCTTCAGCTGGACATGAGGTCAAAACAAGAGGGATTCATTGGTACAACACATGTAGACCTGAGACAAAAGGTGTCAGTACAATTATTGGCACAACACATGTCGACCTGAGACAAAAGGTGTTCATAACAAATATTGGTACAACACATGTAGACCTGAGACAATAGGTGTTCATAACAAATATTGGTACAACACATATAGACCTGAGACAAAAGGTGTTCATAACAAATATTGGTAGAACACATCTATAGACCTGAGACAAGAGAGATTCATTGGTACAACACATCTAGACCTGAGACAACAGAGATTCATTGGTACAACACATCTAAAGACCTGAGACAACAGAGATTCATTGGTACAATACTTCTAGCCTTGTGACAAGAGGTGTTCATAAAAAAGTATTGGCACAGCACATCTAGACCTGAGGTGTTCATAACAAATACTGGTACAACACATCTAATTCTGATACTGATTTTTTGTGCTGCAGATGGGATCATTTCATCAACACCAGAGACAAGGGTGTGGTGGTATAGGTAATGATACATAATCCAAAATTTGAGAACTTCTGATAAAGACTGAAACAAGGGTGGTGTGATAAAGGTTCATCATCCAAAATTTGAGAAGTTCTGATCAAGACCTGAGATAAGGGTGGGGTGGATGGAGTGGTCATAACAATTTGTAAAACCGTGGGTAGAACCAAGACAGTGGGATTGGTGTATAATGGTGTAACATTACAGTAACCACACCAAGATGGAGAGAATGGAAAAAGGACGCAGTGTAGGAGTGACAAATGGGCGGGGCATCCCGTGACGCCCCTATATCCGGGTTCTTGGAGACTACAAAAGAGTTTAAGTAAGCAAACGGTGTTGTAAACCATCACTGGTCGAGATCAGAAGATATTGGTCCACAAGGCTAAGTGGTCGCTAGTTTGATAATGTTCTATTTATTGGTTATTTCTGTGGCTTGAGGTAGCCATAACTCTGAGACAAGTAACTTGAATCATGACATAATAGAAAATATTAAGGACCGTATAGGCGGAGATTGTAGACAAGGATCATAGCGGGAAATTTGATCTTACATTATTTATTTATGTTTATATACAGACTCACCAAGATATTAGAAATATAAACAAAAATATGAGTAAATCAAGGGAGAGATAATGAGAATAAAACAACAAAGGAGTCAGCAAGAAGCCAACAGTTTACAAATATATTCAACATTTGGCTACACACCGAGAGGACAGCTAATGGAATGTCAGAAAGAAGTGACAGAGTTAGACATAGGATGAGAGGAGGAGAAATGAAATAGAAAAAGAAAGGGGGGGTAACAGAGTGGCACAAATCAATGGAAGGTCATGTACTCACTTTCCCATTGGGACTACTTTTCTTGAAAACTCTGGGGAAAAGAAGAAAAAGAAAACTGAGTGAAAACAGGACAAACTTTTTTCTTTAACATATTGAAAATATAATAATAATAAATCCCTCAATTTTGTTTTTACCCGTTGGATAAACCTAATTCATCTATTTAATTTATCCTTCAGCCAATACAAGGAATAAGTGAAACAGCTGGTCTAAGCCTCGAGCTTCATAATCATATTGCCCTCAATCCTCACACCTCGGTTTGAGTGCAAGAACACGTGCATGGACAATGATTTACGATATAATGCTTTCATTTTCAATAGTAAACATTGATTTTCAAAGTCACATCAAGTTTATTGAAATAGCCAATTGTCCACATTTCATTATTTAAAGGGAAGTACTTTTTTTCCTTTTCTGTAAACAGACATTATATGTGTTTGTTAAGGGTGATTTTGTAGAATGACGCCGTGAACGCCGGGGATATCCAAGAAACGCAAATCAATTAATATATATTTGATTGCATGCGTGTCTTTCACAACACCCCGTTATTAATTGAGGTCATTATTTTTTTTTAAAAAAAGTTTGATCAACGAAGTTCTCGAAATGTGTCCAAAAGTTCGAGATCCTCGGGTTGACGTAGGCTTTACAGACCAGCTAAAGACGTGGTAAATTGTAGCTACCCCAAAACACGAGGAAATGCTTATCTTATAACAATTCCTCAAGATATCCCCCCACACACACACTCGCCTCACACACACACACACACACACCTCACACAAACACGAGGAAATGCTTATCTTAGAACAATTGCTCAAGATACCCCCCCCCACACACACACACAAACACACTCCTCACACAATCACGAGGAAATGTTTATCTTAGAACTACCCACCCCTTCACATTCACACTAATAGTAGTAAACGCATATCGTAGAACAATGTCTCTAGATAGCAACAACAACTGTTAACTGAAGTCGTAGTTTGCAGTTGCTCATATTAGCATTTAACTCTGGAGTTCTTCACAATAAGGATTGAGGCCAAGGTGATGTGTCTTCAAACTAAACCATTTTCCACCCTAAGCTTACTGTTTCATGATTTTTTATAGTTTTGTAACGACGTTATTAGATCACACCCCTTAGCCACAGGATTTCCTTTCAACAACGCGGTTAGCCAGCCAATCGACTTAACATTTAGAAAACATTAATATTTAAAAATTAAATGACTAACCGATGTTTAGTAATATATCGCGTAGAATGATACAACAGTTTGTCTTTAACTCTGAAGCTAAACTGTAGTTTATTTTGACCCAACATTTATTTAAGGGGCGGTGTTTTGAATGTATACAAATTTTTGCGGACCTTAAAAAATTGTGCAGTGCGCCCGAGGGGGAGTATGCAAGAATTTGAGCTTCAGAGACAATGTTACAGATCACGGGCAGACTCAAACTAAATCAATTTAGATTGAATTTTGATGTACTCTCTAAGCAGGGACCGGGAAACCATGGCTCGCGAGCCAGATTCTCTAATGATGGCTGAATCTGGCTCGCAGACAAATGTTCAATTATAAAAAAAAAGGTTCTTCAGACTCCTTTGATCTACATATTAATCCACGCCTGCATGAAGCTTAACCTCACCCGACTACAGAGCCATCGGCAAATCCATGCAGTACCATGTTCTTAAAACGAATTCAGAGACATAATTATTGTACTTTTAGTTTTGAAATTACACGAAATGCTCACAATTACGGTACTTTTTAATTTTGAACATAATGTAAAGCTCTCACAGAATTACTTTCAAAATATATGGTGTTTAGGGTTCTCTCAGACAAAAATTTTCCCGATCCCTGCTCGAAAGCATCTAATACTTTTGTTCAATCATGTTATACATTTCCTACTATTATGGAACAACAAATGGCAGCTGATGATATTTGACTTTCAGTTAGTTTTACAACGACACAAATGTTACTCACATGGGACAGGGGCGATGGATGAGCCACATACTTTAGTGTGCAGGGGGGATAGAGGTTGGGAAAAAAGTTACTTGTCACGTATTTTTTTCTATTTTTTTTTTAATGCGACATATATTCTAGAGAACACATCAAACAAATTTAAAACCACTTGGCTCAACCTATTACTCTGCCCAAAATAGATGAGCTGTTTAAATAAAGGAACGTGGCTGTATATGTACATTAAATAGTTGACCACATCAGAAACACAAAGTGTTACCCCCCACCCCCCCATACACAGACTTTCTCCCTAAATCCCGCCTGGAAGAGATAAAGTGTAGTTTGAAATAACAAAAAATTGACAGCAACAGCAAAAACATTAATAGTTGAACTGAATAGATGAAGAAGATACCCAATTATATTAGGCCACCCCTCCACGACAATTTTAATAAATATTTTAATAACACAATAATTTTCATATTAATAAAATTAAAATAATATTTAAAAAGTGTAGATTTTTTTTTTTAATTTAAAAAAGATCCCCCCCCCCCAAACCAAGCCATTTTCTTGTTTATAAGTAATGAACTAGATCTTTATGTTTGAGTAGACCACTGATCACATAGTGCTTTACTGTAGATTGCTAGGAAGATAAGAGACAAAATATCAGAGCAATGAATTGGTTTGAGTCTCACTATAGATTGTTGGGAAGATAAGAGACAAAACAACAAAATTTTGAATTGGTATGAGTCTGAGGAGTTTGGTGAACAGGTATTCAACGTACACTTGGGAGCTTTGGACAACAATCACAACTTAATTAACCTGGTCTGTCCTGAGGCGGCAGGGGATTTCTTCCCGCATTTTTTCTTCGCCTTCTTCTCCGGCATCGTTCGCTTTCGGTAGTGGATGTGTCCCTGTCCTGATTGCAGGATGAACCGCTAGTGTCTGTACAGTTATCACAGGCTCGGCTCACAGTGTCAGTGTCTGTACACAGTTACCACAGGCTCGGCTCACAGTGTCTGTACACAGTTATAACAACAGGCTCGACTCACAGTGTCAGTGTATGTACACAGTTATAAAAACAGGCTCAGCTCACAATGTCAGTGTCTGTACACAGTTATAACAACAGGCTCGACTCACAGTGTCAGTGTCTGTACACAGTTACCACAGGCTCGGCTCACAGTGTCAGTGTCTGTACACAGTTATAACAACAGGCTCGACTCACAGTGTCAGTGTCTGTACACAGTTATAAAAACAGGCTCAGCTCACAGTGTCAGTGTCTGTACACAGTTATAACAACAGGCTCGACTCACAGTGTCAGTGTCAGTGTCTGTACACAGTTATAAAAACAGGCTCAGCTCACAGTGTCAGTGTCTGTACACAGTAATAAAAACAGGCTCAGCTCACAGTGTCAGTGTCTGTACACAGTAATAAAAACAGGCTCGGCTCACAGTGTCAGTGTCTGTACACAGTAATAAAAACAGGCTCAGCTCACAGTGTCAGTGTCTGTACACAGTTATAACAACAGGCTCGACTCATAGTGTCAGTGTCTATACACAGTTATAACAACAGGCTCGACTCACAGTGTCAGTGTCTGTACACAGTTATAACAACAGGCTCGACTCATAGTGTCAGTGTCAGTGTCTGTACACAGTTATAAAAACAGGCTCGACTCACAGTGTCAGTGTCTGTACACAGTTATAACAACAGGCTCGACTCACAGTGTCAGTGTCTGTACACAGTAATAAAAAGAGGCTCAGCTCACAGTGTCAGTGTCTGTACACAGTAATAAAAACAGGCTCAGCTCACAATGTCAGTGTCTGTACACAGTAATAAAAACAGGCTCAGCTCACAGTGTCAGTGTCTGTACACAGTTATAAAAACAGGCTCAGCTCACAATGTCAGTGTCTGTACACAGTTATAACAACAGGCTCGACTCACAGTGTCAGGGTCTGTACACAGTTATAACAACAGGCTCGACTCACAGTGTCAGTGTCTGTACACAGTAATAAAAACAGGCTCAGCTCACAGTGTCAGTGTCTGTACACAGTTATAACAACAGGCTCGGGTCAGTGTCAGTGTCTGTACACAGTTATAACAACAGGCTCGGGTCAGTGTCAGTGTCTGTACACAGCTATCAATGGCTCGGCTCACAAGAAACAATCCAAAAATGTCAGAAAATAGTTTAACCACAATCCATGAGAGATAATTTTTCCAGTTGCCCAATCCGAGATAGAAAAATTCACAGTTTTACCAAGATATTAAGTTTCAAACCTAAAATTTAAATGAAATGCATAGAATTCAAATCGCTAATAGCTATAACAACACAAATATAACTATATACTATTGTTTTAATTTTTTAATTATTATTATTTTTTTTATTTAGAAAATCTAAATATTTCAAGTTTTATTTATCCTCCTTCAACTACCAACATTCCATTTAGTATTTAAATGATTATATTTGCTTTTTTTTTTTATTTTTATATTTTAAATATGATTCTTAAGGTCTTGGGTGGTTTTGGAATACGATTTAATGGTTTATAAAAAAATCCTAGAAGATTCCCAAAGAGAACCATCATCTAGCAGCAACACTATGTCACGATAAGCCGGATTTTGAGCTCCGCAGTGTGAAACAAACGGCAAGACTAAAGGAAAAAACAACACAGTCACTGAAGGACACAGAAGCAGGCACTGGGAACAAGTCAGGAGGTCTAATGGCAGACACGGAAAGACAAACAGCAGCACTGAGTACCAATAGACACCAAATCAGACATTAAAAATTCAGGAGAATGAATATTGAACCAAACTATTTATTGCAGGTGTATTAGTAAAAGAGATCAAATGCTGCTAAAAAAATACACCAAGATCCATCAATGAAATAATGCAAAACGGACACTCTTAAATAATCTTGAGAAAGATAATGAACTATTATTTGTATTTCAACTACATGGGTGAAGGCATGAACACTGTCACAGAAGTCTTTAAGTCTACGAACCAAGTGTAGCCATTAAAAGTCCACAGACGTATGCCAAGGACCTCCCCTGTCCCTCAGTATTATGGCTGGGTTACCAGGATCTTTGAGTAAGCCAGCAAGGTACGTCATGACATTGGCGACTAGACTAAACCCGATACGTTCAGTCACTTCAGCGGTTCTTAAACTTAATATACCCGTGAGCCACCAGATTGCCAGCTAACACTTGCCTGTGACTTCGCACTTACCGCAGTCGTTCTTAAATATGGACTCAACGACCCTAAAAGATACTCCGGTAAAGCTTAGCCGATAACTTCTTGTATGTGTAGCTGTTCTATAACATCATCAAAGTCTTGAACAGATTGCTCTTCATGCCCTAGTTTGAGAAGCCTAAGAATATGTGTATACTTGTGGACAAGTTTTATGGGACTGGAACTAAAGGTAAATATTGAAGTAGATCTGGGGGGAATTTAGGAATCCCTCATGCATTTGAGCTAACAATTGAAGCCATGCTGTAGGAAAAGCATTGAACAGGCCTGATGTGCCTCCAATTGACTGAGTCAACAAGTGGGTATGTGACCCCATCCTTGCGCCAGGCACGGGCTAGCTGTTGAAGGGTACTGGCAACAAACTTTGACCAATATACATACACATATTATATATAAGACCAATACATCTGTTCTTTGCATCGGTCATCGGGACAGTTTCATATAATTTATTTAAATATGTGTAACGGTCCTTGGAACACATTTATCTTGTCTTTAATTTACAAAAACAATTGTTCGCCAAAACTTGCAGGCTGGGTCACCCCGAAACAAACATAGATATTGCTAAGATATAATTGTTTGACTACGGTAAGACTATGGTTTGAATGCACCGACAAGATTTCAACAAAAACCACAATGTTATTCACAAATTGAACAAGATTATAAGTTATGAGACCAACTGAACGCATCTAAGGACTGATGTGTTAACACTCCATATTAACACTCTATCTCACACACAGGACAGTCTATTTGGGGGTATGAATGCCGAGCAGTCGGATGGCTATCTTTAGCCGCTTTACGTTGGTTGATATTAAAGTAATTGCTTCCTCTACCCATATCAGGTAGAGAGCGCCTGTACTAAGGCAAACACCGTCATATTTAATAAGTTTCAGATTATTTGTGCAGTAAATCACAAGGCAAACACCGGTGTCGGATGAATGCTCCCAGTTGGCAGAGGACGCATGATCAAATAACTGGACCATCAGATGCCGGATGGCTGGTCATTACAGGATATGCTTGGATGAACATCTTTCTAGCTTCCTTCTCAGGTTTATAGATCGCCTGAATCCATGTTACTAGTTACCCGTGGATTTGATAAGTCTACCAGAATATTAATATATTTTTCAACATTACATCCTAGAATCCCAAATGAAGTTTCAAAAATAGACATGTTAGGTTTGGTAGGGGAGGGAGCTGGTGCAAACAAATATTTGAACCATTTCGGAAGATGAAAACGCATTCAAGTTCAACAGGTAATCTTTAAAAAAAAACTAACGCTCTGCAAATAATGCAAGGTACGTCCAATAAACTATCACGGGGCGTCACGTAGAGTTAGTCCAATACATTATAATATTGAGTCACGGGGCGTCACGTAAAGTTATTCCAATACTGTATCAAGGGGTGTCACGTAAAGTTTAAATTACTATCATGGGGTGTCACGTAAAGTTAAATATACTATCATGAGGTGTCACGTTGAGTTCAATATATTATCATGAGGTGTCACGTAGAGTTCAATATACTATCACGAAGGGTCGCGTAGAGTTCAATGTACTATCACGAGGTGTCACGTAGAGTTCAATATACTATGTTACACATTATATGTGTGTTAGGAGAGGAAATGTGATTCATGTAAGGGTGGGTGTTAAGAAGGACGTGTGTTAGAACGGGCTTGTGCTATAAGGTGTATGAGGAGGAGGAGCTGCCACTCGGGTGCCTTGTAAACTAGTCAAGTTAATGTATGCAACTTCGCAGTGAACAATAATGGGGTGGGTGTTCTAGCCAAAGAACTTAGAACCGTTAGAAAAAATCCACTGATCTGGACATTTCCAGGCCATAAAACTGGGTTACCACTCTCTTTAAATCTCTAATGGACGGGTCGTGCTACGGCTTCCTGTAATGGTAAATATGGCGCTGAATTATAAGGCCTCTGCCGTATGTCTGCAAATGTGCCGGAGCCAGGCACGGGTAAAGTCACCAGCACTGAACCAACCAAGCGAATGCCCACTCGGCTGAAGGCATGCCGGTATCAGGATGCAGTTATCTGCGGCTTGTTTCACGCCCTGAGGTATCGGGTATCCATTAACGGCGCTGATTAAACTGGCTATTTCCAGACACGCGTAACGTTATGAGGTGATCACCGGCTTCTGAGCCCACACCAGTTGGTCGACGCGTCTCCGCAACAAGCCGCTCACTTGGTCATCTTGGTGGGGATCGAGGTGGGGAGGGGAGCTGGTTTGTTTGTTTAAATGGAAGCTTCGGAGCAAAAAACGGGGTTCTTTCACATTAAGAAAAAATTCTTCAATTAAATTCTTGTGGCACTGAAGTGCTATTTTTAACTTAAAAAGGTAACTTCGTTGTTACAGTTTCCCGTCATAATAATCGGCATTAGTGTATTATGGGCACTTTTTATTAACCTTAGATACGTCCCTGAATAGCGGTAATCCCGTTTTTTTTTCTTTTTCCGTTTATCAGGTAAATCCGGTAGCGACTTCCACACATTGGCCGGTCTCATACGAAGACAAGATCCTGGTGACTTGTGAATAGCCAGGATGTTCATAAAAAGCCACGAAAGACACCGATTTAAGGTCTGACCTACCCAAATAGCACCGATATAACGTCTGGCCTAAGTAAAGAACCCATATGACAAAGGCTATGTTATGTCTGACCTACCATAAGAATTGGTATGTAACGTCTGAGCTACCTAAAGAACCCGTATGTAATTTCTGACCAACCTAAAGAACACCGATTTTATAGCCTGACCTACCAAAGAACACCGAACTAACGTCTGACCGACCTATCAAGCGTTCAATAAGGCGCCGGGAGAATGCTCTTCAAGAGAAGAGCTATCCGGCGCCGATAGGTCGATGGAGAAATCTAATTTAGAAACATTACGCAAGAAGCCGGGAAGCTATTTTTAACACGCCGGAAAAGTTGATGTGTATAGTTTTAGCACAGCAGCGAAGTCGGAAAAATATGAGATTCGACGTCATGGGATGGAGGAAAATAGAAACCTACGCTGTGACATGACAGAGAGAGATGTATACGGAATATTTTGTGAAATTTTGCATAAACATCAGTTGTGCGAATTGATTCCCGCATCTATTATTCTTACAGCAAAGCTTTGGATTTCGGGTGTTTAGCCTGTAATAGTGTGGGGTCGTCACGATCGACGTTGTGGTATAAGGTTTACCCGGGTCTCTCGAACTCTTTTCCTCTGTGGCCACTTTTTATTATTATTATTTAAAGATACTACTTTATTTATTTATTTATTTATTAGGCATGGATTCTTATAGGGTTCTATAAATTATGCCGCGACCTTTCTAAGCTAGAGAGAAGCCACGCCACACAATGCAACCTCAATAGGATTTGTCATTCAGTTGCGAAAATATATTTTATTGAAAAGCCGGGTATTTAGTTGGAGCAATTTCATTAAGATAGAAATCAAATATAAGCCAATTCTGCTTGCTCTTATTCTTATCTGAACTGAACTAGGTTGAATCTACGGTATTTCGGGTGAGCTGAATGGATTTGCCTAAGACGGAAAAATAGCTTTATCTCACACAAAAATGTACAACTTATGGTAATTTTTTTTATTTTTTTTTAAAATTCGTTATTCCTCGAAAACCGTGCCCAAAAAATAGTAACACTGCGTCATGAGATTAAACATTTTCTGGAGTAAGAAACGACGTCTACAGTTTCACAACTTGATGAAAGGGTCAGCAACATCACCCTACCAACACCCTCCAATTCAAAGTGGTTAGACCGGGGTTACGGGTCAGCCGTGTCGTCACAACTGTTGTGCACCCGGCCGAAGTGCACGGATGCTCATTTCCCCTGACATCCGAGTGAGGAGGGTGGCCCTCCCTTGATTTAACGTGGGGCTGACGACTAAAGCGGATAATTCTATTTTATGTTCGTGACTACAGGGATTAGGTGGTTAACACTGCGTGCCAGGATCCTTTCTCAAAACATGACGCCAGGCGGGGAGGGACTGGGGGAGCTAGATGAAGGCGAACACTAGAGGAGATATGAAATAAAGAGTTGGGGGAAGAGAGGGAAAGGGAGAGAGAGAGAGAGAGAGAGAGAGAGAGAGAGAGAGGAGTGACGGAAGGCTAAGATAGTCGATAAGTTGGAGATAAAGATGTTAATGTAAAAAGTGACAAGGAGAGTACAAGAAACAAGTTGAGACCGGAGAGATAATCAAACACAAAAATATTTGTTCAACTTCGATTATACGAACCTTTGTTGTTTATATCATATTGATTTTAAATATCGATTATTATATTAACATGTTGAGTTTAAATTTTCCATAGCGCACGTAGTACGAGTTTTGGGGCCAGGAATCCATGAGTGCTTCGTTGTGTCAGACTGGTGTCAGCAGAGCGGCGGGTGGTTTTAAAATATACAACTGACCACTTTACATGAAACGAAAGTTATATACAGTAGATAAAGATAGGGGTAGAGACACGGATGAGGTAGAATGGAAGGGACACAGATGAGGTAGAATGGAAGAGAGAGAGAGAGAGAGCCAAAAGTGAGAGACTGAGAGTAAGAGAGGCAGAGAGAGACAGTAAAAGAGAGAGAGAGAGATAAAAACTGTGAGATGTGAGCCTTAGAGTAGACACGAGAAGGCAAAAATCCTGGTAAAATGGAACATACATATTAAACACGAAGAAAAAAGACAATCTGGGACAGATCCGATCAGGGGAAAGAAATCGTGACAAGAAGGGAATAACTCATTTTAAGTCTGTCGGACACGCCCTTTCTATCATGCGCTAGGATGCTTCCGATCTGAACATGACAGTGATTCTCAAACAACAGGGCGCTTTCAATCGGAATGTGACAGTGATCCTCAAACGCTAGGATGCTTCAGATGTGAAAGATGAAGTGATTCTCAAACGATTCCGATCTAAAGGTGGCAGTGATTCTCAAACGAAGGGAATCCGCGGACACATCCAGACTATGCCCCCAACTGTCCTAAAAGGCTACATAAAAGTCCTTTACAAAAACATGGTCCCAATTTAACTGACTTGACGCACTTCGCTGTTTTGTCATGGGTTTAAGAGTCTCAGATGATACTTGTAGAAAGATCCACGATCAGCTGACCGAGGATGAGTGCTCCAAATGTATTACAACTGAAATACACGGAGACCGTGAGGATTCTTACTTTGCCATTTCAAACATAGGAGAACGTCACGTCTCATTACGTCATAACACTTTTTAAACAAGGTTTTTTGAAAAACAAAAATATTGGGCATAAATATAAAGCAACAATTTATAGTAAAATAAATTTGTAAACAAGTTTGATTGTCTTTGTCAAGACGACCATGCTGACTCACATTAGCGTATATACAACTACCAAATATAAGTTACAAGACGGTCTAAAGAAATACCCGGATATTATAATAGTAATATTTTAATGAAAATAATCCAACTGAATACCCGGAAGTTTTATTATTAATAGATTCCCAGTCAACTCCATTACATGACAAAGAGTATAATATTAAAGGTCATAGATACAAAATCGATTTGAAAAGCACATGTCTTTGTCGTGACAACATTGTTTATGATCTTTTCAATAGATGTGGATAGGACCAGGACATGATAAGTTTGGACGTGGGAGCTGGCACGACCTCAAAACTTGGGCAATGGATGTGGATAGGACTAGGACATGATAAATTTGGGCGTGGGAGCTGGCACGACCTCAAAACTCGGGCAATAGATGTGGTTCGGACTAGGACATGATAAGTTTGGATGTGGCAGCTAGCACTAGCACCATGTTCACATTAAAATTTGCATGTCGTTGTGAAAAATAAACTCCTATGCTAATTTGCACAGGATCATTTTTTGCGCAAAATTTTACATCCCACAAAGACAGACACTGTTTAAATATGAACATTTGCTGGTAAGCCTAAACTGCTGCCTGGCGTCGGTCAGATGTCTCAAGGGTCGCACAATTTAAAGGGAACATTGTTCATTATTGAATTTTCTTCGCTTCATCATATCGCACATCTTCACGTCTATTTCATCGCATTTATCGTGTACCTTCATAATATATCTATTAACTGTATGAAAGAATTCCAAAACATTAGTGTCTGAAAGTAGTCCGACTTTATGTAACGTGAAAATCTACAGAGGAGCCACCGGCATCAACAAATGTATTTGGATCAGTTGCGAAAATGTCACTAAATGTGTATACACTCTTTAAAACACCAACCTTTATTTATGCACACATTGAGTTGATAGCATTAAATTTTATATTGTTCCTTCTCTACAAAAAATCTAGATGGCTTATCATGTCATCCTTTTCTAGATTTTATTAAGTCCATTGTAGACACAGTAAGTTTTTCAAACATTATCACAAGCAAAAGAAAAAAAGTTGCTATTTTGATACAGTCGCTATTTTGATGCAGTCGCTGTTATGACGGTCTCTGTTTTGACAGTCGCTGCTTGGATACGGACACTATTTTGAAGTCGCTTTTATGACAGTCGCTGTTTGGATGCGGTCACTATTTTGAAGTCGCTATTATGACAGTCGCTGTTTCGACAGTCGCTATTTTGCCCGGATGCGTACACAACGGCTAGTTTATTATAATTGTATTGTCGCACAGCAGTCTTTTAATGAACAAATTTAAAAAAAAAAAAAAGCAATTGCAACTTCACTTTTCCCGGCCGTGCTGAGTTCAGTCCCCCCCCCCCATTTACAGCAGCCAATCGAGCGAAGGCACGGGGAAATTGACTTGGCCCTCACGTTTCCCCTTTTTGTCCCACCAACATTGGCCATGTTGGGCATCAAAGAAATGGCCGCCGCACCACCATCATTGGCCATGGTGGGCATCAAAGAAATGGCCGCCGCATCACTAACTTTGGAATATAAATTCATCAAGTACGACCCGTGCCACCAATTATAAAAATGATTCACTAAATTTGTACATGTGATAAGATCAAGTGTGACCCATGTCCCAGATGTTTTTATCAAACACTATAAAGTTGACCTTGGTCTCAAAATGTACAGCCTACCTAAACCAAAGGCTTTAAAGATAAACTATTTTCACATAAAAGAAAATCAACTACTACAAATGAATACTTAGTTTAACACAAGTGTTCAGCTTGGTATCAGGGTGCCGGGTAAGAGGCCCTATGATAGCCGTAGATATGTACTTTTGGTTATAGATAATATATGTGACAACTAAACTTGAAAATTATTTGTTTTTAAATTTTAAAGATAAGGCAACTCGTGGTAACATTCTTCAAAATATATAAAAAAAATTTAATGTATTAATTTATCATTTTAGAATTACATGTGTGTTCATTTTCTAAACTTTGAAATGAAATTACTGGGTGAAAAGTGATATTTAAAAATGGTTTAGATTTTTTTTTTTACCAATAGTAACACACGTTTAAAAAAAATAAATAAAATTAAACAATTATACTTGAAAGTATTTAACAATATCATCGTGTCACGGTTAATTAGGCCAGATTATTTTGGTAAGGTTCCGGATTGTCATTTAAAGAAGACCTTGACAAGCCAATTCAATTATACAAATTTGAATATAATCACAACATAACTGAATTGGAAAATTTTCATCTCATAGCCATGATCCTTTATATTTAAGTGGTGTCGGGTGGGGGCGGGTAAGTGAGAAATCTCGACAGAAGGAAGCTCGTTAATTTGAAAGACAATTGAACCTCAATGACGCAATTTAATTATTTCATTTTTAACAAGTCGTGTCGGATGTTCAAGTAATCTCCAAATAAAATCAAGGCAAAAACACATGCGATGAAAAAACAATCCGAAAAACAACACAAAACACAACATCGAGCAGTACGTCTCGTTGCCTCGTGTGAACACGTATTTGGCATGATCCCGGCAAGGGCCCTTTTATACCGGTAATTAGCTCTGCCGTTTGACACAAGTAATCTTATTATTGAAATGGCGGCCTGTCAGGCTCGTACCATCACAGGGGCGGCATTCGGCCTTTCATCAGCTTAAAAGCCAGGTAATTAGTAGATGATACTGAGGACGGGGATGGGGGTCTGACAGAAGGGGTCGTGGGGAGGATGGCCGTGGCGCAATAAAATTTGAGATTTATTTAAAAATAGGTTGTTGGGAAACAATACAAATCATGCTCGTAGGAGCAGAGATCGTTTGTTCACATAAGGAAGGCGGGGCACGCATGTCAAAGACAAAACTGGTCAACTCACATTCACATATGTATGTGGGGTAGGAGAACCCACAAATGTGTGTGTTGGGTGGGTGAACCCACAAATGTGTGTGGAGTGGTGGGTCGTGGTGGGCAAAGCATTGAGAAGAGTTGGAATGTCCATGGGTGATGATGTAGACTGGTCTCCTGGCGTGGAGGTGAGTTGGTCCAGTAATAAATTTCACTTCATGATTCTAGCTCGCAAATAAAAGCCACTTCAGAATTGATGGTATTTGTATTGCTATAAAACACAAAGACCAACCCAAAACACTTACCAAGCCGATATTATCTTCACAAAAGATGAACTATTATCATTGCCATCACTATTATTGGGAATTTTCTGCACGCATTTGTGAAATCATGTTATTGTTATTCCTCTCTATTTTCATATAATTTTTTTCTAAAGTGAAAAAAGCAAGCACATTCATTAATTATTGCATCATTGGCACCCGATCCACGTGACTTCTGACGTCACGTTGTCAAAACAACGGCTATTTTAACCAATAAAATGTCACGGGTAGGGGAAATTAACCCATAAAATATCACGCGTTGGGGAAGTTAACCCATAAAATGTCACGGGTTGGGGAAGCCGACACTCACGTGAAGAATGTGCAGAAGTCACGGCTGCGCCAATTGATGACTCAAGAACTGATACGAAGATTGGGCCGTCTCACAACCCTGCCCACCCCAAAATCACACACACATTAGTTAAGATGGAGCCATGCCAAAATGTTGAGTTGAGAAAATGGTATTCTGGACCATCATGACAATGAGATAAATGAATGTATCTCTCCAGAGACGAACAAAATGGAGGGGGGGGATTCGGTCAGTGTCGTGAAGACTTCAGATGTTTAATGCCAGAAATGAGAATTCATGTGTCGGGGTATTTTTTAAGGGGGTAATTGTTCTTAACCACCTAAACCACGGGGTCCTAGTGCCAATCACTGCGTAGTGTCTATGTAGTTTGCGTTTTAATTATTGAAATAATTCAATTAGGGATGCGGAAATTATCGATTAAAATTGTTTTAATCGATAAAATAGCGATTAAATTTAAAGAAAATGTTTTTAACCATTTTTACGATTTATTAACAAATAATTAATTATTAATAATTAACAATAATTTGCTTCATTTACGTACAAACTTCTCTATTGAAAAAAGAAAGATTTTCAAAGTGTAAACTTTAAAATAGCTGTTTTTATAAGGAAAATGATATTAAAAAATTAAACATTGTTTTTACTTAATTAACAATAACAAAATTTGAATTCATTGACATTATGTTGAACTACTTATATTGAATTTTAAAAAAAGGTCAATTACCTGGTTTTGTTACTTCCCTTGAAATTTTCATTTTGTTGACGTCATGCATCTTATTTTTAGCTTTAATCAAAATTATCGATTAATTATTCGGTAATTTTTCAAAAGTTAACAATTAAATTTAAATTAATCGATAACAGCCCTAAATTTAATGTTTTTACATTATGGAGGCAATAAATTGTAATTGTTACGGAATAAGGAGAGCGTAAATTAGAGCTAGAGGAAGAAAGTTAAAGAGGGGGTTTAGAAAGAAGACACACACACACACGCACACACACACACACAGAGAGAGAGAGAGAGAGAGAGAGAGAGAGAGAGAGAGAGAGAGAGAGAGAGAGAGAGAGAGAGACAATAGACCCAATCAGACAACTCTCACCAGCTCACAATTTGATAGGATTACTCCAAGAGTTGGACCAGAAGTAATTACCATCATGTTGGTCATCCTCATCGCCAGGACGATGACAGTGGAAAAGCTGATTACCTGCCAGCGTCACATACTGTCACAGTCGGACTGACCGTTGCAATGGGTCACGCGATGTCCACACGGAGTCAACTTGTACCCACCCACGGGTGACCGCAGGGCGGAATAAAAGCTGATGAAAACGGTTCCGCTAGGCCCTCTGAAGCTACGGTAAGATCCCTTACTGCCATAAGTTACGCCTATGCCGATAAAAGAAACCGTCCTCGAAGCTCGGCACCTCTGCTCTAGGAGACCGAGGTAAATAGGTTAGAAAATGCTTTCTTAACAAGCTCAATAACTGTTCAATTAACATCGGAACATGATACTCGAAAAGTTCTGCGATTTTCTACTCATTTCCTTCTGAAAGTTCCCAGAGTGGATGAACACAGGACGAAGTTCTTTGGCGTGCGCTCTTTTGAATTGGCGGCACCAAAATTGTAAAACAGTCCTTCGAAATTTTTGCAGGGCGTGAAAATAAAGAAAAACTTAAATGAAAAATGTGAGGACTGTTTTATTTGATAGAGTTTTAAACATCAAACCGCAATGAGCATACTAGTCTAGCTTGGATAGTATAAACGCTATAAAATAAAGCATTCACTTATTGGACAATTTGTTCAGCGTAATCTTGTGATAAGACTTATGTAATATTTTTTACCAGTTAGTTGATGACCGTCTCAATAAAATAAGAGACACAAGCAATGTGTGGGAACTGGGAACGTAAAAATAAATGTTAAGTCCCTAATGAAAACAAAGCACAGAAGAGCAAAAAGGGAGTGTCAGAAACCATTAAAAAATGGGAAAAGACATTATAGAAATGTGAAAAAACTGTTTCAAACTATTTAGAGTCCAGGTACCAAGTAGCCATCGTTATTTTTTTCCCGGTAGACTACAATATGAGAGAACAACAACTACAACACGATGACAAGAATTTACGCCGCCATCTCAGTGCTTTACCAAAACTTTACGTAATTACTTTCTTGGAACTCCGAGGTACGGAAATTGAAGATGAACTAAAATCCCTTTTTTTTCATCACTGACATGCTGTGTATACATGTGCCAGGCCGTGACACTGACGCATGCTAATTAGGGCTGCGGAAATAATAACGATTAACTAATCGATAATCGTAAAAAAAATTAATCGATTAAAATTAATTTTATAGATTAAAATTTCATTTAAATTTAGGAAAATATTTCTAATATTTTTTCCTATTCTTTAATAATTTATATTTTTTGTTACTTACATAATTTTCCTTCGTTTTATGATTACTTATTTAGACGTGCATACGTAAACAAAAAGGTTTTTCTTCCTTATTTCTTGCATTGCAGAACGAATTTGCAGTGTTACGTAACAAAGTTTGGGAGCCATGGAATTACCGCGACTTAACCGATTTCGTGAAATAATGAATCGCAACTTAATGGCATCTGTATATGCGTTATAAAAATATAATAAAGACAAAATAATCGATTGTTTTCCAATTAATCGAACAATTATTTTTTTTAAATCAGTGCCATCTCCAGTGCTAACCTGCTATAACATTTAGAGGCATGAATATTGTAATGGATCTACTTAGGGTGATCAAACAAGTAAGGTTTAAAGTTCGGACCCATCGTAAACAACATTGAATGATTCCTGTGAAAGTAGAATAGCTCTTGTCCGCTGGTTAACAAAATTATATGCCCTTTTTTTGGGTCTATCTTCATCTGATGTTCGTTACGTGGCGTCACGATGACGTGTCAGAAATAAGCTTTTCCTTTAACAGGAAATTTCTCTCTTGTACATTTTATTTAGAGTTTTAAAAAATAAAAATATTTTTAAAAAAGTTTTTAAGATACCACGTTTTGTGAACTAAAAAGAAGAAAATAAATTTTTCTTGGGCTCTGTTGGAACTTCCCTTCCCCTGAGCTGAGCCAGAACTGTTTTGTTGGATGCACATTGTGGACATTTTGTACATACACACTCTTACACACCAAAATATTTTCGAACTGAAAACGTGGGG
>MUZC01004422.1:170156-194395 GCA_002072015.1 Radix auricularia | reverse complement strand
TGACATTTGATTAGTTATTCCATATAAGGAAAAATAGAATTTAATTCTACTATAATTAAGTAGAATTGAGTACTATAATTAATGAAATATTAAATTGTCATGTGAATCAAGTATGCATGCAAAATTTCATCAAAATTGGATGATCAGAAGTGGTTCAAAAAAGGAATTCAATTTTTGCCCCGGAAAGACAAACATCCAGACAAGAAAGCAAACTAAGAAAAACGTGGTAAAATAGCACACTATAAACAGTGACTTGACTTTGCGGGTACCTGTGTACCTACACAACTGAAGTGCTCCTTGGTTAGCAAGACTTGGCTTGGCGATAAATGAACTTCACGAACATCCAATAAGTTGTACAGACATGGGTTCAAGATTCAAGTAACTAGTAACATAAAACTTAATTATCATTTACCTCCGCTCTCTGGAACCAATTATACGCCGGTTTCGGTGTGACGCCACAGAAAACTGGTTGGTATCGAACCGTTTATCAAATAAAGTCTTCGGCGTTATCGTATCGTTTTCTTCCACTAGAGAACATGATTTAATGAATACCGAATAACACCAACATAGCTGGTCCGACTTGATTAGATATCGCGTTGATTGACGCCAATCTCAATTATTGATTGACGAACATTGTGGTGCTAACATTGGGGGGGGGAGAGATTCAAGACCAATGAGCATTTTGAGACCAATGAGAATTTTGAGACCAATGAGCTTATTGAGACTATGAGCATATCGAGACCAATGAGCATATTGAGACCAATAAGCATATTGAGACCAATGAGCATATCGAGACTATGAGCATATCGAGACTATGAGCATATCGAGACTATGAGCATATCGAGACCAATGAGCATATTGAGACAAATGAGCATATCGAGACCACAGAGCATATTGAGAACAATGAGCATATCGAGACCATAGAGCATATTGAGACCAATGAGCATATCGAGACCACAGAGCATATTGAGACCAATGAGCATATAGCATATCGAGACCAATGAGCATATCGAGACCAATGAGCATATTGAGACCAATGAGCATATTGAGACCAATGAGCATATTGAGACCAATGAGCATATCGAGACTATGAGCATATTGAGACCAATGAGCATATTGAGACCAATGAGCATATTGAGACCAATGAGCATTTCGAGACTATGAGCATATTGAGACCAATGAGCATATTGAGACCAATGAGCATATCGA
Source organism: Radix auricularia (assembly GCA_002072015.1). NCBI lineage: Eukaryota > Metazoa > Mollusca > Gastropoda > Lymnaeidae > Radix > Radix auricularia. The sequence goes on along the minus strand of MUZC01004422.1, from coordinate 193,186 downwards.
GACTATGATCATATTGAGACCAATGAGCATATTGATACCAATGAGCATATCGAGACCAATGAGCATATTGAGACTATGAGCATATCGAGACCAATGAGCATATCGAGACCAATGAGCATATTGAGACCAATGAGCATATTGAGACCAATGAGCATATCGAGACAATGAGCATATCGAGACTATGAGCATATTGTGACCAATGAGCATATTGAGACCAATGAGCATATTGAGACCAATGAGCATATTGAGACCAATGAGCATATCGAGACCAATAAGCATATTGAGACCAATGAGCATATCGAGACTATGAGCATATTGAGACCAATGAGCATATAGAGACCAATGAGCATATCGAGACTATGAGCATATTGAGACCAATGAGCATATTGAGACCAATGAGCATATTGAGACCAATTAGCATATTGAGACCAATGAGCATATCGAGACCAATGAGCATATTGAGACCAATGAGCATATTGAGACCAATGAGCATATTGAGACCAATGAGCATATCGAGACAAATAGCATATTGAGACCAATGAGCATATCGAGACTATGAGCATATTGAGACTGAGCATATCGAGACCAATAAGCATATTGAGACCAATGAGCATATCGAGACTATGAGCATATCGAGACCAATAAGCATGTTGAGACCAATGAGTATATCGAGACTATGAGCATATCGAGACCAATGAGCATATCGAGACCAATAAGCATATTGAGACCACAGAGCATATTGAGACCAATGAGCATATAGCATATCGAGACCAATAAGCATATTGAGACCAATGAGCATATCGAGACTATGAGCATATTGAGACCAATGAGCATATAGAGACCAATGAGCATATCGAGACTATGAGCATATTGAGACCAATGAGCATATTGAGACCAATGAGCATATTGAGACCAATTAGCATATTGAGACCAATGAGCATATCGAGACCAATGAGCATATTGAGACCAATGAGCATATTGAGACCAATGAGCATATCGAGACAAATGAGCATATCGAGACCAATGAGCATATCGAGACTATGAGCATATTGAGACCAATGAGCATATCGAGACCATGAGCATATCGAGACCAATGAGCATATTGAGAACAATGAGCATATTGAGACCACAGAGCATATTGAGACCAATGAGCATATAGCATATCGAGACCAATAAGCATATTGAGTCCAATGAGCATATCGAGACTATGAGCATATTGAGACCAATGAGCATATAGAGACCAATGAGCATATCGAGACTATGAGCATATTGAGACCAATGAGCATATTGAGACCAATGAGCATATTGAGACCAATTAGCATATTGAGACCAATGAGCATATCGAGACCAATGAGCATATTGAGACCAATGAGCATATTGAGACCAATGAGCATATCGAGACCAATAAGCATATTGAGACCACAGAGCATATTGAGACCAATGAGCATATAGCATATCGAGACCAATGAGCATATTGAGACCAATGAGCATATTGAGACCAATGAGCATATTGAGACCAATGAGCATATCGAGACCAATGAGCAGATCGAGACCAATGAGCAGATTGAGACCAATGAGCATATTGAGACCAATGAGCATATCGAGACCAATGAGCATATCGAGACCAATGAGCATATTGAGACCAATGAGCATATCGAGACTATGAGCATATCGAGACCAATGAGCATATTGAGACCAATGAGCATATTGAGACCAATGAGCATATCGAGACCAATGAGCATATCGAGACTATGAGCATTTTGAGACCAATGAGCATATTGAGACCAATGAGCATATTGAGACCAATGAGCATATTGAGACCAATGAGCATATTGAGACCAATGAGCATATCGAGACTATGAGCATTTTGAGACCAATGAGCATATTGAGACCAATGAGCATATCGAGACCAATGGGCTTATCGAGACCAATGAGCATATTGAGACCAATGAGCTTATCGAGACCGATGGGCTTATCGAGACTATGAGCATTTTGAGACCAATGAGCATATTGAGACCAATGAGCATATCGAGACCGATGAGCATATCGAGACCGATGGGCTTATCGAGACCAATGAGCATATTGAGACCAATGAGCTTATCGAGACCGATGGTTTTATCGAGACCAATGAGCATATTGAGACCTATGAGCTTATCGAGACCAATACGTGTATAGAGACAAAGAATTCTAGAGCAATAAAGAATTAACAAGTAAAGTAACTATTAAGGAATTCGCGACACGACTAAAGTGTATGGAAGAAATTTTATAAAGATGGCGTGGGTGCAAGTTAGGGTGACCAGGGTGTTGTAAATTGGAAGTAACTAGTATTGTCACTGGCTGACACGGTTGGGGGACGAGGAGCGTTTTATGTCGAGATATGAGACTTGGTCTGGATCACTGTGTCGGCGCATCGAGTAGCGGACCGCCAACGAGAGTCGATAGTGGACATCACAGTAATCAGATGTGTGATCTATCGACAGCGGCGACGTCAATACCGTTAGGGGAATGAGGTTCCAGGTCATTACTGGTTGGGACGAGTGTCCATATACCAAACTGACCAGGGCTATAATCCAATCTGAGGTACCGATGGCAGCAGTGGCGGATCTCCAAACTTAAATCTTGTGGCACGTGTTGCTAAGAAAGTGTCGTATGGTGAAATGGGAGTTGGTGTGTGTGTGTGGGGAGGGGGGGTTCCAGACCTGAACACAGATGGAGTTCACATGTATTTCTTTAACTCAAAACATGTTATTAAAGACAAAGTGCGAGTGTGTTGTATGACTTACATCAATCTGCAATTTGATGCACCTTACACTGAATTCATAGTGTCTGTATTCGTTCACATCAATCTGCAAAATGAATGTAACTTACTGAATTCATAGTGTCTTTATTCGTTAGCATCAATCTGCAATATGAATGCACCTTACAAAGATTTTATTTTCGGTTTTACAGTATTAGCTCGCCCCGATTATTTTATAAACATTTTCATTCCCTTTACCGTGGCTAGAATATCTACAAACTTAATTTTCAGAAAACGATAATATTGCTCTCACGTGAAGTAAACAGCGTTTAATGGCGGTGTCTAAAACCAGTGCCTAAGGCAAAAATTTGAGCACCATTCCAGAGCACGGCAAAGCCCCAACCCACCCCAGCAAGTCCTTGTATTGATCGCCTCTGGGAGATCACATACCTCCGTCGTGCCGTCAGTGTTACTTTCTTCTATTCTTCTTCTCTTTAATCAATCGCTTTATCGAACATTGGTACAAGTGGGTCTAAAATATCTTAACACGGTTCCTGGTAATGGAGATGTCTCAGACTTGCCCCTTTAAAAAAATGATTTCAATAATAACATTATAAATGTATAGAAATTGAGGGTAAAACTGTAGGGATGCGATATCTGTATAATATGTTATGAGAGACGCCATTCAATTTTTTCATGGTTCCTATTTACGTGTTATACGCAGGCTTGTTAAAATTATCGAGATCATTCTGTGTGATGCCATATACTGAAAACTCACAATCCAATGACCGATGCGAGAATTTCGTAAAGGGATAGTGGGAGTCCCAGCTAGAATAAGTTAGAACCACTGCTTTTCCTGTATGTAAACAGTGTCAACTAATGAGCTAATCTAGTTGAGCGATGCCCCCACCCCCTTGGTCCATTAATTTAAAAAAAACATGGATGATTGTAGTTTTCTGGTTGAAACCGAGCGTTTCTTACAACAGCCCCACAGATCTGCTAATAATTGCTCAGTACTGTATACAGCACATCTCACTCTGAATGTCCACGGTGCTTTTTTTTTTTACCGAAACGGCGCCAAAATATAATCACGCACTACAGTGAAATGAGATTGAATCACTATTGGAATATTATGTTCAAAGGGTTTGGCGACATCCACACAAATGTGAGAGCTCTCTCTGTTTTAGAAATGAAAGACTGAAAGACATGCAGTGCAAAATGGACGAAAAATTTACATCAACTAGAGATACTGAAATTATGGCGCCTCTACTATACTTAGATGTAAAAGTTATTTGGTATAGAGATGGACTATATACAACTGGGGGACTGATTAACTAAGATGCATCACAAATTTACAACTTCTTTGACTGACCAAGGTACAGCACAACGTAAAACTTCACTGCTGGACCAATGTACATGACGAATATACAACTTCACTGATTGACCATGGTACATGACAAATGGTCAACTTCATTGATTGACCATGGTACATGACAAATGGTCAACTTCATTGATTGACCATGGTACATGACAAATTTACAACTTAATTGATTGACCAAGGTACATGACAAATTTACAACTTAATTGATTGAACAAGGTACATGACAAATTTACAACTTAATTGATTGACCAAGGTACATGACAAATGTACAATTCATTGATTGACCAAGGTACATCACAAAAGTAAAACTTAAGTCCGACACAACGACGACCCTTAAGCTGTCATTTAATTGAGAAACACAAACGCAAAACGCCAAACAACACGAGAATGAATGCCTTGCTCAACATACGATGCCGCGGTGACGTTAGAGATCCCAGCATTTCAAAATGTACCGATAATAAATAAAGAAACCAAGTGACGCCAGACAGGTTTTGTTTACCGAGTGCTTTTAAAGTATAATGGTATCTAGCCTATTAAAGATGTTTGTGAAAATTGTGTTTGAGAATCTTTGAGTCTCGCAGTCGCTAAAGGATTGCTGGTATAATTGACATTATGAAGACTGAAATCTGTGCTCGGTAACACCCCATGCTCGAGAACCCTTGAGTCATATTGTCCTGATAGCATTGCTGGTATAATTGACATTATGAAGATTGTGTCTGTCATGCTTTCACACCGACAACCTTTCAATAAACAAAAGCACTTTAATGGCTGGGCTTCGCGTGACTTCTAAATACGACAGGAGAGAGAAAAACACGCGGTGCTTGTCAAACGTTTACTTTTTAAAAATGAAAAAAAAAATGTTCGCCCAACTTAGTGTCCGACAGTGTGACGCACAAGACCAACTGTTTGACAGTAGGCAATCCTGTATTTAATAAATGATGGATGTCAAACATGTGGGTCAGACAGTTCTGGCGGGCCGCCTGGCCAATGGACACGAGTGTTGTACAACAGAAAAGGTAGGGTAGACGAGGTGAGCACGACAATGTGAGTGGGGGTAAAAAACGATTAAAAAATGAGGTGGTTGAGAGATTTTAGCTCCCCACCCCCTCTCTCCCGCCAATAGTTCTGTTTAATTTCCACATACATATAATTCAATTCCGTAAAATACAAAAAAGGCACACACACACACACAAAATAATCCTAAAAGAACCAATCATTGGGCGTGCGTGTGATTGTTGCCATGGCAACCAGACACCAGCAATGTAGAGTGATCGCCTGTTATATACACCGTACATGCCTTTCGATTTGCAGTCACATGGCTATCGTGATACCCGGTTTACAGTACAATATCTCTTCACATGACAATCGAATCAGGACTGACTTTTGGTCCGTGGTTGACTGACTTGTGGTTCGTGGTTGACTGATGTGTGGTCCGTGGTTGACTGACTTGTGGTTTGTGGTTAACTGACTTGTGGTCCATGGTTGACTGACTTGTGGTTCGTGGTTAACTGACTTGTGGTCCGTGGTTGACTGACTTGTGGTTCGTGGTTGACTGACTTGTGGTCTGTGGTTGACTGACTTGTGGTTCGTGGTTGACTGACTTGTGGTCCGTGGTTGACTGACTTATGGTCCGTGGTTGACTGACTTGTGGTCCGTGGTTGACTGACTTGTGGTCTGTGGTTGACTGACTTGTGGTCCGTGGTTGACTGACTTGTGGTCCGTGGTTGACTGACTTGTGGTCTGTGGTTGACTGACTTGTGGTTCGTGGTTAACTGACTTGTGGTTCGTGGTTGACTGACTTGTGGTTCGTGGTTAACGACTGACTTGTGGTCCGTGGTTGACTGGCTTGTGGTTCGTGGTTGGATGACTTGTGGTCTGTGGTTGACTGACTTGTGGTCCGTGGTTGACTGGCTTGTGGTTCGTGGTTAACTGACTTGTGGTCCGTGGTTGACTGACTTGTGGTCCGTGTTTGACTTTCGGTGCCGGACAGTGCTCCTAAACGAGCCAGACTGACAGCATTAATTACCCTTCGAACCGTCAATTCTTACAGGCCCTCGTAGTCACCGAACGTCAAAGGTTAAAGCAGCTATGACACTGACATGAGAAAAAAAACACACGCACACATCTAAATCTATGATTTAATTTTTTTTCAGCATGCACTACTACTAGATATACTACACCAGCATTTATAAAGCCATGAATAATACAGATTTTATTTTGTTTTTTTAATCAGTGCGCAGAAAAAAGTCCCAGTTGAAATTCCTTGAAGTGACACTAATTCAATTAATATTTGTTGTTAAAACAGGGTATGCATACGAGGTTGTTCTGTGCCTTCTTGTCAGAGCTATTACATTACATGTTTTAACAATAAATATTTATTTATCTAAAAGCCTGATTGCAGTCTCGCCCATATTTTGTTCGTAACACTACCTCATAGAGGCGAAAATTAAAAAAAATATATAGGACGACCCTATCAATATTTTATCCACCAGAATTGATTTTATTTAAATTCTGGAGTTCCAGAAGTTCTATAGATAAATTAATCAGAGACCCCCCCTCCCGCTTTTCTATACCTAGTTAATGTGTTGACTCCCCAGTCAAATTGACACCGCCAAAAGCCACATGGGGATTGGGGACTCAGCTAAATCAACTGTTAAACCAGCATTAGGGATAATAATCCACTTACAATACTTGGACACTTTGAGGCTAACTTGGCCCGTTTCTCTAAAAATCATGAAACATGAGAAAGCGCTCTCTCCCTTCCTAGTGCTATCTCGACTTGCTCACTGACTACACCAAACACACGTGCTATTTGTTGTCCGTCAACTCACAAGGTGAACACATTGCGTTAATAAAAATTTGGCAACAGCGTAGAAACATTTCAACATTAGGCAACAGAGAACACATATCGTCATCAATTTGAAAACAGTGATTCTCATACCATTGACAACATTTACTCTCATACCATTGACAACATTTACTCTCATACCATTGACAACATTTACTCTCATACCATTGACAAACCCGTGCGACGGGCACTTGTAACAATGTTAGATAGGAAGAAAGAGTCTGAAAGAGGCGAAATTCTCAGTAGTCTATTGTCTAATTGGTCAGCTGTGACCTTGTTGCGTACCAGCAAGATCTGAACACGAATCTTTCGTTTTGAGGGCTAATTCATTAGATTTAAGGAATATGTGACTAACTACATAGAAAAACTCAAAGAATTACTGTATAAAGTCTAAATCCATTTATTTAAATTTATTTGCTTTAAAAATGAGAACAAATTAAACAAATTAAAAACCTCTAAAAATTGTTTGACTATAAATCTCTCATATATGAGACATAACTATAAGCATTGATTCAATATAATATAATACGCAAAGCACGACAGACCCATGTGACATTTAGGGCGGGAGTGAACCTCCAGTGGCCTGTGGAGGTCAACTATAGCAGACAACTACACATGTTACATAGAGATAAACTAAAAATCCATTAATACAATTTCGGTACATTCGATCGATCTGAAATTTTTGAAACAATGCATTGTTAGTTGACACAAGTCTATGTGCAAAATTTCACCACGATAGGATCAGGGGAAATGGGTCATTTTTTAATTTTGTTTTTTTTCGTGGGCGGTGAAGTAAATAAAGGGGATTTAAAAATATACATTTGTGCAATTAAGAAGACAAAATACTTACATTCCTTTCATTGTATCCAACATTGGGAAGATTTCTTGGATTTCACTTTCGATGGTGAAATTAATGCATCTAAATCCAAGATTTGATGTGTACAAATCCTAAATGTATCCAAATGTGTGTAGGTCCACGCCAACAAATAACACTCCGTCGTACGTGATATGCAGTCGTAGATTAGCATAGCATTAAGCCACGGCTAGTCTCTAACAACACACACACCATTACGTGTGATGGCCACACCATTGTGGTAGGTACTTGATGTTGTTTTCCAAAGTGTTGTAATATTTTGGCAGCCACACACCAGTCCCGGGTCCCGATTCCACTGTATTGAATTTACTAGCGTCAACACCTTATCAAGTAGAAGTTAGCATTATATGAGAAGTGCTTCTGAGACTGTAGATACTTAAAGAACAAACGTTGCAACTTAGAGATGGACATAAGGTAATGTGGGTCTGGAAATCGAAGAGAGATGTTTTGCTATACTAACATTGCCCTCTCCCCTTAGGGTTAAGATGTAACGGAGATAACGACGCGTTCAAATAAAAGTATAAAGGTCAGGCGCAGTCAAAACAGAAGATGTTTCGGGAATATGGACCACTTGTAAGACATAAGAATGATTCGGGGGCGAAGTCCGAGATGTGGGAAAAACTATAACGGTACTAAGGCTACGATAGGGAGATCTTCCACGCTGCAGGTTACGTGGGCGCGTACTTAGATGTGGGCATCAAGAGATTATTTCAATTAGCCGGTCGTCAAATAGAGCAGAGCACTGCACGCTTGAACGCCAGGATAGATTTGGGCGTCGACCATTGTACTAGGGGCAGCGAGGTAATTCCTCGGTTATATTCATAACAGGGATAAATTCCTACCAACTAACAAAACAATGTCGCCAAACAGTCCTAGCAGTGGTGAATTCTACCAACTTACAAAACAATGTCGCCAAATAGTCCTAGCAGTGGTGATTTCTACCAACTAACAAAACAATGTCGCTTAACAGTCCTAGCAGTGGTGATTTCTACCAACTAACAAAACAATGTCGCCAAATAGTCCTAGCAGTGGTGATTTCTACCAACTAACAAAACAATGTCGCCAAACAGTCCTAGCAGTGGTGATTTCTACCAACTAACAAAACAATGTCGCCAAATGGTCCTAGCAACGTGATTTCTGCCAACTAACAAAACAATGTCGCCAAATGGTCCTAGCGACGTGATTTCTGCCAACTAACAAAACAATTTCGCCAAATGGTCCTAGAAACGTGATTTCTGCCAACTAACAAATCGCCTAATTTAGCAAAGAAAGGGGTCAAGTTTTAAAGATATTAACCAAGACACAGCATTGGAGGGGATATGTCGACTTAAAACATTGAGATTTTAGGTAGGCAGGGGTCACCATAGTAGAGGTATGTGAACCACTAGACACAACGAGAATGCGAGTAGCTAGTTGTTTATACTTTGTTGCTATAAAGCTGGAAGGTGTTACCCGGCGTTATTTGTGTATTTATAGAAAGTTTGATGCGCTGCATTATCACAAGTAAGAATTTTTAAACAATTCAATCAACTTATGGTTACATGACTATGATAAAGGAAACGGACAAATCTGCTGGGTAGATAGAACATGATAAATACTAAATACTCATACTTTTACATTTGGTGGGCTTTATAGAGATTGTATTTTCCAGGAAATGAAATTATTGTATAACGGTGACACATATTGTAACAATAACATTAAATACGACCAAGATTAAAGATGACTCAAATATACAAAATAAATAAATATACATAGACAGTATATATTATCATTTGTATATTGCAAGCATTCCAAGACACCTTCATTGGTAATGGATCCAACATAAACACAGAGTTGTTCACCCGCTGGTTTCAAGGTTAAGTTTCCCAAAACACTTTGTGAGAATCTCCACGACGTGGACCACGTTAACTCAAAAGTAATGTATCCAACAAGAACATTTCTGAGAAATCAACACGGTTAATACTAAAATCTATTTACTCCAGTAGGTTTGTACCAGCAAGAGTGAACGAAGAATTCCTCGCTACCAGCACGAGAAGCGTGTGTAATGCAACAGAAAGACTGAGACTTTGATATAGAGCAGGAGAGAATAGAAAGTCAAGAGCTGCTACTTACACACTACGGTTTGTTTCGCTATCTGCGGCTCATGTTTCAATGGACCGACGCTACCGTGGGCCGGGGGTCCGCACAGTTCGCACGCCCACGAACCGGCGCCCCCCCCCTCCCTTTTCGCCCACCAAATATTTCCGGTTTCGATTCTGCGCCTGGAATCGGTAGACCATGGTATATTGGGGGGGGGGGATTCCGTCTGATACGACCGTGTGGTCATTCACGTATCCACAAGTGGTCGGAGCGTGCAAACTGCTTCACCGACGCCAGAATGCCGAAGACCGTTAATGGACGCGTTAGTCACTTGGTGGCTGTAGACAAACGGAGCACAACGGGAGGGGGTGTGTGGAAACCTCTACTTAAGAACACACATTTTAGACAAAATCGATTTTTAACTTTGCGCCGCATCTGATACTTACTGCAGAAGAATAATCAAAAGAAATGGTCGCTACTGATTCCGCCAACGCCAAAGAATATTAGTGAATAAAATTGCACACCAATCAACAGGGCTAAGCCTAAATCATAAGAGTACAACTACAAATCACCGCAACTGTTGAATGGCGTCCTGGCTTGAGCTCTGCCCCAGCCCATGTGACGAAAACGTCACTATCACATAATCAACCCGGGGAAGTTAAATGAGGAAAAAAAAAGATTAAATCGATACTAACACGTTTTGTTGGATCGATTCCAACAGATCCATAAAGGTGTGCACATCTGTTCAGAAAAGAGAGAAAGATAAAAAAAAAGTTTAAAAATCGAAAAGCTCACAATGTAACAGGAACCTGGTTATCCAAATAAACGAGAGCCCAACAATGGGAAACTCCAGATAAAGTCGTCGAATTAATCATTCAAGTTTTGATGTGATCCTAAGCCCAGCTGTTGAGGGCGCCTATAATTAGGCACGGCGCCAGGGCTCGCCTACAACGCCCAGCAGATTGGACGCGGATGACGTCCGATGACATACTATTTCTACACGCACGATTTCAAACCCGTTACAAACTTCCTACACGAGCCCGTGCACCACTTCGGTGGTACAAAAAGATAAGGGAAATATAATGGCTAAGCCAGGTGGCGGGGTTAGTTGGGGGATTGCCGCCAGAGATTCACCTCAATTTTGAGAGAGACGCGAGAGATTCCATTTTTAAAAAAAAAATCTTTAGAGGAGAATATTCAATAAATTATACTGTCGGATATCGGGTAAAACACTGCAATTTAAGGTTATTTTATTATTACTATTTTTTATGTGGACAGTTTATCTGTTGATTCCTAAGCCATACGCTGTCATTGTTATTCCTGTACAAAAAACATAATGGCCAAACTAGGGGGGGGGGGAGGGGTCAATGAATTAAAGATGAGTCAATCAGAGTTGGAAATGTGTTTGGCATATGTGACAGAGGAAGAGCTAAAAGACCAAGTGGCATTCGAAAGGTTCTCAAACCGTTAGTCGCGTTCTAAAAGCCGAGTAGCACAATAACGAAACCCGTTTTTCTAACAAGCTTTCGTTAATTTATACCATTAAACAATAGCGGGGCACTAACTTCAAGAGAGCAGCTACAAAAATCATCTGTTTGCAACCAACTTCCATCGCCCTCTGGTTACACAATACCTTTCGATGTTTAAACCAACATGTCAACACTACACTGCCGTTCCTATCCAAGTCGACCCAAGTCAAACATAAACACTCCAACCATAATGAATTAATGAAATAGATGTATTATGAAATAAAACACACACACACACACTATTTGAACGCATGAATAAATGTTCCGACCGTTGTCCCACTGTTATTTCTGTCCGCACCGTGCAACTTCCACAGGTGTTCACAAACATAAGAATCCTCACAGCAAGTGTACACATGAAACCCAAACAAGGTGTTACAAGGAACAATAAACTCTATTCGACTCAGCTTGTCTTGTCGGAAGATGGTCTCCCAAATAAATAACGTTTTACGAGCCCTATTTCGATTATTAGTATTTTATTATTGCAAGGGGGGTGGTGAGGGTGTGTGGGTGTTTTTTTTGGCTTTAGTTGTAAGTTCACCTGACAACCGATTTAAAAAATATAAGCCGCGAACGACAACCCCACGCACCACTGTCAGAAAAAAAACAACTGTCAAGTGGCAACCGATAGAAAGACGCGAAACAAAAGACAGGAAGATTTATGGTGAATTTACGTCAAACATGTAGGAGGTTCATGGCTGTGTGCGTAGGGGGGCACACTGTCCTGTGGCAATAACCTTAGCACACACACAGAAGCTCTGGTTACACACAACAAACACGCTGGTATCAGTCCTTATCTCCCACCCACAAGTGCACTACAAATAAAGCTCTTTGCCAACATAAATTGATGCAGAACTTTAATATTAGGTCAACATGAGCGCCCCCTCCCCTCCCTCCCACCCACGAAAACACATTAAAATATTGCACTAAGGTACTTTTATTTTTAGTATATCAATACAGGCAATGTGATGTCACAATTTTTCTATGACTAAAAGTACCACTGACTAATGAGTTGATATAAGTTTTAAAATAATGAATATATAAATATAATTGATTGTTACTGAACATATTATACAATTTAAGCCCCAGATGTCTGGTCTTTTTAGGATTATTTTGTGCTGGTTGTTTTCAGTCCCTCGTCTAAAGCTAAGTCTAATGAGTTAAGTCTAGAAACTTCTAGAGCAGCCTGGATATATTATAGACTGCCTGTAGTCAGTCTATCAGTCTGTTTAGCCTGTTACAAGTACATCTTGGATATTGACTGCCTGTAGTCATTCTATCAGTCTGTTTAGTCTGTTACTAGTACATCCTGGATATTGACTGCCCGTAGTCAGTCTATCAGTCTGTTTAGTCTGTTACTAGTACATCTTGGATATTTACTGCCTGTAGTCAGTCTATCATTCTGTTTAGTCTGTTACTAGTACATCTTGGATATTGACTGCCTGTAGTCAGTCTATCAGTCTGTTTAGTCTGTTACTAGTACATTCTGGATATTGACTGCCTGTAGTCAGTCTATCAGTCTGTTACTAGTACATTCTGGATATTGACTGCCCGTAGTCAGTTTAAAAGCCTGTTTAGTCTGTTACTGGATCTTGACTACGTAGTGAGACTTAGCAGCATGCGACGTTTAGAGAGTTTAAGATCACAACTTTTTAGTGCTCTTTATACTGGGAGGAATGGTTAAAAGCATAAGGATAAACAGGAGTGAAGTGTCCTGGGTGGGGGGTGCTGATGAAATTTGAGGTAGGGTAAGTAGCGAAGACATCCCGATCTTCCGTCGTCAACTTCCACCATGTGAAGAAAGTAGATCGACGCCACCCTCACAGACACACACCAGCACCTCCCTCACAGACACATACACCAGCACCACAACCACTTGCCGACACAAACATCAGCACCAGCCAACCATCTCCACCGCAACGACCTTTTGGTAAGAGACTCATATTCTCCGTCTCAAGATGGATCCCCGTGGAACCAGTCGTGGTGAGAATGTGGAGATATACTTAACCAGCCGACACTGCGGTCTCATATTTACTGCAAATAAATAAACAAAGTTTGATTGCGTTTTCTTTATTTTGGCTTCGTATTTCAATCACAAAGAAAAAGACCCATTTTTATATATTCATGAAAAACTGGTAGTGTGGAAAAATGATTTAATGAAAACGTGGCAGATACCCAGATGTAATAATAAACCAGCACAAGAAGATAAAAAAAAACAAAAAGAAGAAAATAAAGAATAATATTTTTTTTTAAACTGTCTCGGTTTTTCTTCCCAGAGGAAAGTCCACCAGGAAGAGAATGCTCAATGATTTTCCGCCACGATACAACGGGCGGTATCAAATATGTCAGCGATTCTCTAGATCATAGAAACTTGTGTTTAAATGGGATTCAGTAAAACGATGACCGGAGTCTTATGAGGCCCTCCATAAATGATGCCACGCACCCAAGTGAGGGAGGGGAGTGAAAAATCGGCCAAAACCGCGTGACGTCATTTATGGATGGCCCTTTTGGCGAATAGAGACTCCTCTCCCTTCCCACCACCGACTGCACAACAGTGTGTCTCTCTTCAACTCTTAGTTTTTATATAATTTATTGAGGTCATTCACCTGAGACTCAACAAAAGCTATTCGACATTAGTGTGTGTGTGTGTTTTTTTAACAAAGGCTAATAAATCATGAGGTATTTCTAAACACCCATTTGATCTGTCAGCTGTCTGGGCGTGACCAGAGGATACAATGACATTCAAAATTGAGTTCGATATGGAAAGGTGGGGAAATTGGTAAACACGAAACGTGGGCGTGCAGGGTTTAAACTTATGGTCTCTAACACAAATTTCACACCTAATCGCTTCATGATAAACAAGTGTTTTTACAAGTTTTAAGAAGAAAGGCATATATCTGCTTTAAGTCATTTCTTTCAACGAATATTAATATACCAGCTGTGAATGATGACGCGTGTCTTATACCTATAAATAGTGATTTAGCATAGAAGGCAGGACTCTACCATATAGGTCATCTAACGTGAGAGGCAGGACTCTACAATATAAGTGATCTAACGTGAGAGGCAGGACTCTAAAATATAGGTGATCTAACGAGAGAGGCGGGACTCTACAATATAAGTGATCTAACATGAGAGGCAGGACTCTAAAATATAGGTGATCTAACGAGAGAGGCAGGACTCTACAATATAAGTGATCTAACGTGAGAGGCAGGACTCTAAAATATAGGTGATCTAACGAGAGAGGCGGGACTCTACAATATAAGTGATCTAACGTGAGAGGCAGGACTCTTCAATGTAAGTGAGAGGCAGGAGTTATTGTAAACTAAACGTACAAAGACTCTTATACAATAACTCAATGTACAATGACACCTATACAATAATGTATGTACAATGACTCCTATAGAATAACACAATGAAAAACGACTCTTTGACAATAACTCAAGGTACAATGACTCCTATATACAATAACTGTATGTACAATCTTATCTTAGATATACAGACGCTCCTTCTATGCAGAAGATAATTGCATCCACAGACCATGAGAGATGATCTGTTGGCAAGTGATGCAGCGGTCACAGGCCACAGCTATAGGGGTTCCACGCATTACCCCAGCTGCCTATTGTCTAGTTAGGTACCCATTCGGAGCTGGGTGACTCGGGGACTCCTCAGGCCCCGGGAACAAATCCTCGCCTTCGCGTGGATTCGAACTCGTGACCATCGGTATGACAGTCGAGCGCGCTACCTCTCGA
The DNA here is from genome assembly GCA_002072015.1 of Radix auricularia. Lineage (NCBI taxonomy): Eukaryota > Metazoa > Mollusca > Gastropoda > Lymnaeidae > Radix > Radix auricularia. Next base: position 177,992 of record MUZC01004422.1, on the reverse strand, counting down.
CCACCACGTCCCAATGACTCATTGAATAACTCAATGTACAATGACTCTTATACATTAACTCAATGTACAACGATTGAAGAACGAAGTTTCCACTTATTGTGTTAAGCCACCAGAGTTCACCTGGTATTTGAGATGAGAGAAGCCCAAGAGAATGCCAAGACATGGTGAGGTGAAGAAAGACAGCGACAAAGTGAGACAAAGAAGAAAAAAAGGTGGGTGCGGGCAAAGATATTCTTATATAAAGCCTTAATGTACACACAATGTTTGAACGTTGCTGAACCTGCCTTCAAGTTACTTCAATGTCTACGTTTTATTGACGTCTTATATATACTAATATATTGTATATAAAAACAAGATTAGCTCAACATGAAAAGCTAAAAGAGAGAATAACTTTGTGAACTCGGCATCCAGTCAATTAAGTTAGTACCGGTAGGTTTGACGGTACCACAGGCCACAATGTAGACGTGAACGATTTGAAAACTGTGACCTTGAAATAAAGTCCAGGCTAACTTGGAAATAAATGAGACCCTGTATGAGCATGTCCCCAGCCATCCGGGCATTCATTAATCTCATTAACCGTGTAATAGTGAATGAGGGGGTTAATAACGATACAGTTGGGTAGTGGGGGCTGGTGACATTCTCATTGGAGGGTTGAGTCCTTCAGACTCTTATAACCCGGCCTACAATACCAACGGCGAGCCTCAACATAAGGGCATCGCCATGGAGATATTCTTCCGCAGTGCGATGGCTGCCTGACCTCACCGCGTCCCCAATTACCGCAGAACAATCGGTCAGCAGGTGTGCCACTGTCTCCTCGGCCATACCACATAAACGGCAGCCGGGTTCCCTGTTTTTGTCTAGCCTGTGAAAGTAACTGTTTGTTGGACAATGTCCAGTCCTCATCTGCGTAACGAGGGACTGGCAGCTATGAGGCAGTTTCCACCAGGGATCTCGCTTGCGCGGTCGCGGCATTTTATCGTAAAGCATCCTTGCTGTGTCACCATTTTCCCAACCTTTTAGCCATTTTTCCGTGAAATGGTCTTTTAGCCACAATTTTACCCCCAACTGGGTCATTGGGCGTTCGATTTGGGGCTGGGCAGCACCCTGTTGTGCCAGCAAGTTTGCCTTTTCTTGCTGTGGTATCTTTGCGTGGCCTGTAATGTACTGTAGGACGACCATGCCCCCGCGAGATCTAATGTTGTTAACGATCTCCAGTACAGCATCGACAGTTTTCGTCTCCGTAGAGCTCCGGCCCAAGAGTTCCAGGGAGGATCTTGTCACGTGATAATTTGCATATGAGTAATTGAGAGATCACGTGACGAGAGAAAGAGACGATAGGTGGCGCAAGTGAGAATGATGAAATCAGTTGTGAGTTAGTGGCCGAGCAGAACGTGTGTTAGAGGAATGGCGAAGAAGCCAGACATATTATATTGATGTATAAAGTGTACATATTCCGTTTGGATTAAAGTTATTAAATTATCAAAGTCTGATGTGTGATTAATATAAGTTGCTACTCGTCTGTACACGCCTACATAAGTGGTGAAGGTCTAATTAGTAATATTAGATAAAGACAAATAGTTACATTGGTGTCAGAAATAAACAAGTGATGAAATAGTAGCAGAAGTTACATCAGAAACTTGAAATCCAAACTACAACTACAAGAAGTTAGCAGCAGTGCAGAATGCTGAAGAATTTTCAAGATATATAGTGTAGTCATCTACAGGAGTTTACAAAAAAGTGTAAACACGTTCATTTTTCAAGTGACAAATTTAGTGAATTCAGTCGATGTTAAAATTTTCCTACGGAAATCAATGGCGATGTATGACCTACGTGTGTTGTAATGGAACTTTGTGAGTAAAGTTAAACGTTACAAGTATTAACATTATAGAGAACTGTTCAGTAAATAAAGTCGAAAAACAGTGTCAGTGAGACATATGAACAGTGAAATTAATCTACGGCAGTACATAAACTGTGACTGAAGATTGCAAAGTTCATTGATATTAAGCAAACAACGTTCAAATGTCAAAGTGCAAAGGTCAAAGTGCAAAGGACTGACCTACATAGGTCGTTTGATACAGTCTTCGTTTCCGATGTGTCATTACATTGTTGGCGAACACAGTAAATGTGTATCTGTATTATACAGTACATGAATCGAGGCATACAGCAACCAGCAACGTGTTGATGACGCGTCGACACGCTTCGCCCCAGTCCTACAACTCTGTGTGTCAACAGTTTCTGCACCTATTGAACTACGACTCTACGTCAGGTGTCAGCACAGATGAACCGGAAGTGCGCCAGGACTACACACTGGATGTAAACAATCAACACAACACAGCTGAGTAACTATAAAGACTGTATGATATGAACTGTATAAACATTTATTAGAAGCCCAGTGAGTGATATATCAAGAGGCTCTTCTGTGACAGTGAACAATTAACATTATTATATTTGAAGTACAAACAGAACTTACTTCAGACAAATTCATTTGCTCGTACTAGAGCTGTGAGTGACAATTCAAGTGGATCAACTGTATTAGTATTAATTTCAGAAATATTCCAAATTCATTTTTGATAGGTGGATTAATTTGAACTCAAAATTTCTAACCATTTTCTATTTTTGGTCAACCTGAGGGAGCGTATATGCTGAGTATACTTAAGATCCTGTGTGTGAATACTTTGTTGCCTCATTTTGCCTAAAATTTAATTTAATGGTTTAATTTCATGTATCACTTTTTGCATTAATATATGTATATTAACATTTTTTATTTCCACAGATATTCTTAAATTTATAACTTTTATTTTTATGTATTATCATTGAAATTGTTTTATTAATGATATATGCATTTTTAAATATAAATTTAAATTTACATAGAGTGTATTGATACATTACACTTACAGTCATTACTTGGTTAGCAACTCACACACTTCACATAGACAATGGATTTATACAAAGAATTCACTGCAGTAGCGAACGAAATAGGATTAACTGGGAAAGAAATGAGAGCTTTCATTGAAGAGAAAGTCAAAGAAACTGAAGAAAAAGAGAAGCTAAGAATAGCTGCAGAAAAAGAAAGACAAAAAGAAACTGAAGAAAAAGAGAAGCTAAGAATAGCTGCAGAAAAAGAAAGACTAGCAATGGAAAGAGAAGAAAAAGCTGCAAAAAGAGAACTTGAGCAACTTTATATTGAGAAATTAAGATTGCAACTTGAGTTACAGAACAAAGGGTATAATCCTAGTGATGACTCAAAAGAAAAGCCAACACCAAAGGATACAATCAAAGTAAGAAAATATGATGCCAAAAAAGAAAAAAACGGATGTATACTTAGACTACTTTGAATCGATTATGCAAATAAAGGGTTATAATGAGTTAGAGTGGTCTACACAATTAATGACTCATCTAACAGGTGAAGCATTTGAAGCTTACAATAGTATAGCTAAAGAAGACAAACACATATATCAAAATGTCAAAAAAGCACTTTTATGTCATTTTGGAAAATCAGAAAATGATTATAGAAGAGAATTTCATGAAATAAGAATAAAGATCCACAGATAATAGTACATGAAACTCAAGTTAAATTGACAAAATGGCTAGAACCTTCAGGAATTGATACAAGCAATCCCAAAGCCTTATTAGACATGGTCTTAATTGACAAATTTTTAGAAGTTGCAACACCAACTCTTTTCACATACTTAACTGATAAGAAAGTGCGAACTCAAGCAGAATTAACAAATGCATTACGTACATTTAAAGACTCTCATCCAGATGTAGAGATGGATAAGAGACAGGACATATTTGCTGCAATCCAAAATAGAAGACCAGAAAAAAGGCAAGGAACAAGAAATCAGAGTCTCCCAAACTCAGGCAACAGAAACACTATTTGTTGGTATTGTAATAAACCAGGACATATGGCAAAACAATGTTACAATAGAGAACAACCAAAAAGAGTGTCCCCTAATGGAAGTCCAATAAGAAAGAAAACAGAGGAGAGATCTAGACAAGGTCATTTTGAAAACAAAGGCAAACAATCTTGGAGAGGTAGATACAACCACAACTCCAGATACAGAAATTATGATCAGCCATGGAGAAGGAATGATCACCAAGATGTAAAGGACACAGAAAAAACTGAACAAGAAACAACAAGATCAAGTGATACAGTTGCCACAATTGACAATCATGGAAAACTTAAATTTTACCCAGTATATATTAATAACAAAAAATGTATGTGTCTACGAGATTCTGGATGTACTACAATAGTTGTACACAGTAGCATGGTACAAGAAGATGACTATGATGGTCAAACAGAAACATTAATGATGGCCGATGGCACTAAAAGAGAATGTAAAACTGCTATTGTCTACATCAACTCCCTATGGATCCAAGGCAAAGTTCGTGCAAGAGTTTTACAAGATGCCATTTGTGACCTCATAATAGGAAACGTTGAAGGTGTTGTTGACTATTCAGATGAAACGTATGATGAATGGTATGACAACAATACTCAAATATGTGCTAGTGTACAAAACATAGCCTCAATGAAAAGAAAAGAAGAATTAGGCATTGGCATTAAAGACAACATAATCTTAGGAAACCAACCTATAACAAAACAATACTTCAAGAAACCTCAAGAAAAAGCTAAAACAATAAATGAAATACAAATGAAACACAACAAAGAAGAAATGAAAACAGAACAATCAAAATCTAGTAATATTTTGACCACTATTACTAATCATAGATATGGCAGAAGAGATGAACATTGGAATCACAGAGATAGTAATAATGAGTCTGAGATCATTAAAATAAAATCATCTATAGTAGGAAGATTAATTGGTCGTAGAGGATCCAGAATCAAAAACATTGAAGCAGACAGTAATTGTCAGATACAAATTTATCATGATTATGACTCATCAAATCTAAGTTTTGTTAAACTATTTGGAAGCAAACATGCTGTCTCAAAAGCCAAGAGACTTATTCAAAGATCTAGAATTAGGATTGTAAATATATACAACCGTGGTTATGGCTGATGAATTATTAAATCTTTAATAGGATGAAAAAGATCTTTAAAAGCCCAGTGCTTGATTTTACCTTATTTGTAATATCATTGTTTTCAACAATATTTTTGGAAATATGTTGTGTGTAATTTCATGCATCATTTCATCTCAGATCAGCTTGAAATATTTTTTATTCATAATTGAAACCTTGAGACCAATACATGATGTAATGTAATTATAGTTATTTATATAGATATGGTAGAATAATTCTATATAGTCATAAAGTAAAAGATATAATATGGTATTAACAAGCATACCTGATGAGTATATGTATTGAACATCTTAACAGATTTTAATACAATTTTGATACAAATTATTTTTAGGAACTATGTAAGTTCATTGTGCATACAATACTATTGGCCAAGTACAAATTTGAAATTTATCAAAGTAAAGAATGCCAAGCACCTTTACTGGTGCATTTTTGAAGATTTCTATTATATGATAAGCACAACAAATGATAAGCTTGTTGCAAGTTATTTGAGTTGCACAATGATATAAAATGTACATTCATATTTCAGTGTAATTTTCTTCAAATAAGATTGTTGAAGTCCAACAGATTTTTTTCTTGAATGTTATGTTTAATTAATTCATGCATTATTTTGCAAATAATGAATAGTTAANTATATATTAGGGCTGCGGAAATTATCGATTAATTTCCCGATTAATCGGTAAATTATTTTATCGATTAAAATTATTTTAATCGATAAAATAATGATTAAAATTAAAGAAATGTTGTTTTTTTTAAAAATTCGATTTATTAATAAATAATTAATAATAGTTTGTTGTTTCTTTTGTTGTTTTTTTTGCGCACAAACTTCTCTGTTACAAAAATATGCTGTGTAATATTTAAAATAATCTGTTTTATAAGTATAAGGACAATGATATAAAAAAAACATTGTTTTTAATTATTTAACAATAAAAAAAAATTAAATTCATAGACATTATATAGAAGTACTTAAATTTTAAATATATCTCCCACCAATATTATATCCTTTAAATTAAATCAAAATAAATACTTAAGTTATGGGCATTTTAAAAAATGCCATAAAATGGCACACAACGTGAAGGAAAACAACCTAGTGAAAAAAAGGGATTATAAGGTCTTAGAAAAAAAAACATAACTTTTGAACCACTTGGGATAAAAAGATGATTTTATCTTTTTGTTAATCATCAAACAATTTCTATATGGCTGTATTATTTTTGTATTTTAAAATTAATTTGAAATTTGTCATTCAAGTGCCTAAACTTTAATACGTTATTTAACTTATTTTCATTGTTAACTATGATTTAAAAATAACTTAATAAAAATATCAATTGCCTGTTGTTATTACTTCCCTTGGAATTTTCAGTTTAATGACGTCATACATCTTTATTTCTAGCTTTAACAAAATTATCGATTAATTAATCGGTAATTTTTCAAAAGTTAACGATTAAATTTAATTTAATCGATAACAGAAATAGAAATGTGAATATAATATAAGTATAGATATAAATATGATTATTTCATTTAAGATTAATTTTATTACATTATGGCCAAAAATGTTTTAGGTTAAAACATTTTTTTTTGAAGAAGGGGGGTGAATGTCACGTGATAATTTGCATATGAGTAATTGAGAGATCACGTGACGAGAGAAAGAAACGATAGGTGGCGCAAGTGAGAATGATGAAATCAGTTGTGAGTTAGTGGCCGAGCAGAACGTGTGTTAGAGGAATGGCGAAGAAGCCAGACATATTATATTGATGTATAAAGTGTACATATTCCGTTTGGATTAAAGTTATTAAATTATCAAAGTCTGATGTGTGATTAATATAAGTTGCTACTCGTCTGTACACGCCTACATAAGTGGTGAAGGTCTAATTAGTAATATTAGATAAAGACAAATAGTTACAGATCTTGAGTCGGTGAAGACTACGACTGTTGGAAAACTCTTTCGTCTACATAGGCGTAGGCGCACCTCTTTCACACCCTTGAGAATTGCTTCTAGTTCGGCGTCCCCGCTCGAAGCTAGTCTTCCACACGGTCCAGACAGTTCAGTTACTGTTGGGCCTCCAGCAGGGTATTCAATTAGTGCACCGTACCCACTTCGTCCATCTGTGAAGCATGAGCCGTCTGCATAGACTCTTACTACGCCTGTACCGTAGGCTTCGATAGTCCTTAGCGCTTCTTCGTGCTGAAGCTCAATTGGACTATTTTTCCCCACCGCGGCTGGGGGCTGGTGAACCAGGCGAACTCTCAAAATAGCTGTAATGTCTTCCTGGTCCACATGTGAATTTAACGGGAACATTCGCAGTAATGTCTCCCTGGTTTGCAGTGGAGGCGGCGGGAACACTCCTAGTAATGTCTCCCTGGTTGGCAGTGGAGGCGGCGGGAACATTCCTAGTAATGTCTCCCTGGTTGTCAGTGGAGGCGACGGGAACATTCGCAGCAATGTCTCCTTGTTTGTCGCTATTTCACCGTTGTTCTACCGACGTCTATTTGGCCGACAAAAACAGAGCAAACATCAAAACGAAATGAGTGTTGATAACGTCTTAGAATCATGTTCAAGATTCACGAAACAAAAAAGTCGGACATCGATTTTCCTAAACGTTCGATTTGTGTCAGTCTGTCTCTCTTTTCTTTATTTTATATTGAAGAGAAGGCGTGTGCCGTGGAACAATGGTGAAATAACAATTACTGGATCACATCTGCCGTACATCTTCTCTAGATATGTATATATGTATATATATATATATATAATATATATATGTATGTATATATATATATGTGTATGTACATGTATATATATATATA
>MUZC01004422.1:136134-167916 GCA_002072015.1 Radix auricularia | reverse complement strand
TATATATGGTGGTCGGACACTTCGGCTCCGGACGATTCGACCCCTCATATATAGCAACATGACATTTGCACGGTCACACGAAGAGAGCGTTCGACGCCCTTCAACCAACATGAGAGAATGATCTGTTTCAAACTTCAAACTGGTCGCTCATTATACCGGGGGTCAGCCAACATAAGAGAATGATCTGGTTGCTCATAGCATACAAAATCGGTCTAATTTTTAAATCCTTTGTATTAACTTGTGGTGTCTGGAAGAGTCCTTGATTGTTTGCTTGCTTGCCGAAAAAAAAACTTTGGATCGATTTTAAACCCACTTCTGTTAAGTTAGCGAGGTTAAATTTTGCAGGCAGACTCACGCTGATTATAAAAATGGTGTATCAAAGTTTCAAATCGATCGAATGTACTGTAATTAAACTATTGAATTTTTAGACTATTTTATTCATCTCTATGTATCATGTTATTTTTTGTGCTAGAGTGTCGAGGTGCGTATTATATTGAACGACCTTTTTAAATCTTTTTTTAATTACTATTCTGTTACGCTATTGACGATACTTGTGTAAAATATATTCCCGAATTCTACATGAAAATGCTATTAATTGCTAATCTGTCTCGCGGTGCGCACTATGTTAAACATGCTTTTAACCCTTTCCCGTGATCAAATCGTGCTGAAATTTAGCAGGCAGATTGTAGAAGCGGGTTTTTTTTTTAAACTATAAATTCTTTATATATTTGAGACATAGATCTAACTAAAAAAAATATTTTTGTATTGTCGTATTATAATGAACATTCTTTTAGTTATGTCTCGTATATAAAGGATTTATAGTCAAAAAAATTATTTTACGTTTTAAAAAAAAAGTATGAGTCAATTACTAAAGCATTAATTTATTCTTTTGATCACACAATTCGTCTGTGTATCTTTTTTCTTCTATTTTTATTAAAAGCTTTATCACAGTCCTAAAATGAAAACTTAAGAGAATGATCTGTTTCAAAATGGTGGCTCATGGCACCGTAAGACACGTATACCTGTCACCGCACACAGGATGTGCCTGTCCGTTTACCAATGACCCGCAGGGGTGGATTAAGATTGCACGGTGCCTCTGGCTGCAATTCCCCCGAGGGCCCGGTCTAGCCACTTTATTATGCAGTATAAGTTGGGAGCCCTTGATTTAGCTTTAAATCGCTGGGAACCCTAGGCTTTAGCCCAATCAGCCCCCCCCCCCAGCTAAATCCGCATTCGATTGTCCCGTTATATATAGTGACTCACATTATGTATTTTCACAAACGTTTACTTTCTTAGCTTTGTCTATGACACGGACAGTGTTGCTGAATCTCTGATTCTGAGTCTGAACTAAATCTTGTAAGCAATAATTCACCCACTTTGATTAAGCTGAAATTTTAGACATGTCGATTTTCTTTTACAAGGAATGATAATTAAATAAGTTGATTTTTTAAAAATTCAATAAATAAACTCTTTCTCACTTGATTTTTTTTTCGCCAGACGATTGCTAGCAGCGATAGCTCACTGGCTAAGTGTTAGACTGTAGTTATAGCGTGCAACATTCATTGAAAACAATATTTTTTCCATAAATAAAGAAAGAGTAAAACGCAAAAAGTTTCTTTAAAAATTTGTTTTTGCCAAGAACAGGCGTCTTGTTCGCTTGAGGACAAAATAAACGAAAAAAAAACACAAAAAATGTAATTAAATTTAAAGAAAAAATATTTTTTTTGCCAAGCTACGCCGGAAAATTGAAATCTTTTAAGCCTTAAATTGAGAGTGCTGGGGGCTCACGTTACATACATTAAAAAAAAAAAGTGTATTCCTCAATACTTAATCATCCCTTCTACGGGAGATTTTAAAATTCTGTTCTGTGATTTTATTATCGTAAGCACTTTATTATGACCGTGGTGATGTGGTCATTACTTCACCATTAAGCCTAAAGTGTCGTAATGGAATTTGAATAAATTGAAAATGTCCGGAGCTTTAAGTCTTTAAAAATTTCAATTTTTCCTGGCAGCAAGAAAAAATTAGTTCATTCTTCTTTGCTGTCATGCCATCAAAAGCGTGTTCGTTGAATTTTAAAAATATTTTTTAATGCATCTCATCCTCAGTGTTGTAATTTGAGTTTTTCTTGTTTTAAGTTACTGGAGTGCCTTGCTAAATTATGTCACGGTCAAATTGTTTAATTGAATGGTTTAATCACAATCGTTTAACTTGACTTTCAATAAGGATTTTGTTCGTGCAGTGACAGTCAACGCTTAACTTTGGAAGTTGACTTTTTTTTTGTAATCCACGGATTTACCTCATGACTCAACTCTAAACACAAGGACTTTCAAAGTTAGCTCAGTCCATCTGGCTCTATGCTGCCATGTTCCTACTGCTGCCATGTTCCTACTGCTGCCATGTTCCTACTGCTGACATGTTCCTACTGCTGCCATGTTCCTACTGCTATCATGTTCCTACTGCTGTCATGTTCCTACTGCTGACATGTTCCTACTGCTGCCATGTTCCTACTGCTATCATGTTCCTACTGCTGCCATCTTCCAACTGCTGCCATGTTCCTACTGCTGCAATGTTCCTACTGCTATCATGTTCCTACTGCTGTCAGGCATAGCAAGAGCATCACCGTATCACTAGTAACAGTTTTGTTGCTAAAATCTCTAAAAGGTTAATTTTAAGCTATCAACACATCCAGAGAGAAGCTTCACCAAGAAGTTGCACGAATCCATCGCTGATAGGCAGGTGCTTTTCATTGGTGAGAAGTTTATCAAGAAGATGTAGAGCAATCATGCGGCAGATAACGGGCATGTTCATATCTCTGAGTGCCGCAGGGTTGTAACAGAGGAGAGGGAACTGAGAGGTTGGGGGGTGGCTTGTAGCAGAGGAGAAGGAACTAAAATCTGGAGAAAATTTTGTAACAGAAAAGGGGGACTGAACAGTTGGGAGAGGACTTGCATTTTGTAACAGAGGAGGGAGTCATGAAATGTGGCGAAAAATTTGTAACTGAGGAGGAGGCTGAATGGTGGAGGAAGATTTGAAACAGAGGAGAGGGAACTTAAAGGTGGATGAAGACTCATTGAATACTTGTAATAGAGGAGAGGGAATTTAAAAGTGGAAGAATACTTGTAACAGAAGGGGGGCTGAAATTTGGAGGAATACTTGTAACAGATGAGAGGGAACATGAGAAATAAAGAAAAACAAGAAGTCCGTTCTTCTTAAACTTGCAATGTTAAGTCGTGGCGCCAACCTAATGAACAGTTTATCTTTGTAAATATTCACCCCTCCTAAACACATCTTTATACTTACGGGCGTACACCAACTAAACAACCAATCAACGGCCGCTTTCATCCCTCTGTCGCCAATAACGCCCAGCCGTTCCAAAATACAATGGACAGAGCTCTCATTTTAGTAAAGAAGGACTGACGTCACAGTCGGAAAACTTGGTGATAAAACAGATTGAAAACCATTGAATTCATCAGGTTTTTTAAACATTTTTTTTCAAAGGTTAGCACAGCACAGTTATGGTTTCCCCCACCCTAGCGCCCAACAACAATTCCATGGTAAGGTTCTCTGTCCTACTTCTTTCACAAATGTTTGGTTCCGATTAGCCTCCGCGGGCTCATCATGACATAATAGCCACGAAAAGAGGGTCAACCTCATAGTACACCAGAATGCCGTGAACTGCAAGCCGTTTTATTTTAGCACCCAAGGAATGTATCCGAAACACCGGGCAACCAGTCCCAGGACTCAGGGTTTCTTTGCAACCCCCCCCCAACCTCCTACAAAAAAACCCTATCTTCTGCATTTTTTGAAGTTGCACCTGACCAACCAGCAACTACTCACAACTCAATTACCCGACCTCTCTGAAATCGACGTGTTCCTTGACAGACAAAAACTGTGGCTAGAAATACACTCCAGCCATAAGCTGTTAGGGAGACAGATATTGCCAGTTGGCGATTTGAACGGATTGTAGGGGGGAGTGGGCTGGGGGTTATCCAAGTAGAAAGAGGAAGATGAAAGAATAATCACTCAATATCATGTTTCATTTCCCCCCGCCCGCCCCATAATGTGAAAACAACGAGGCTCGCTGGTGTCGTTATTAGCGTCTATAATAAAGTTACCTTTGTTAAGATTACACCCATTTTGAGTGGTGTGAATTGCAAGTTAGCAAGGAGGAAGCTGTTTGTAAATAAACACCAAACATAACGCCGTCCTGGATGACCCTTAGACTCCATCCTATCTCTTCAATTACTGTGAGGATCAAACATGTTTCACGAAGATGTTCACTTCTTACCCATTTCCTTCAAAACACTCGGTTTAGCACACAACCTTTGAAAAGATGGCACGAGCATGAGGCATTAGCTACGTCCAAATGAGGTGTGGAGATTAATATACTGCAAGAGGACGATAAGGGGGTCAACTTGGACCCAACCCTTTTCCCTCTTTTTCTTCAGCTCTTATTAAACACATCAGGTACAAGATAAAACATGAATTTTCAATTCACCCCATTCTTGTTTTGATAAACACGTGTTATAACCAAATGTCTAAATTGATCTTTTTTCTTTTGATTAAAGTAGTTTGGACTATTACTTTGTTTCTTCGTTAACATTTTTTAAAACACAAATATAAAGAACAAATTAGAAAAGTGACAAACTGTCAAAATATGGTCACTAAACAGCCTAAACATTCTGTTTTTAACAAAAGCACTGTAGAGTGCAGAGCATTAGTTATTTAGAGGACCATCAGCAAGACGAATCTTTCGATCAATACCTTCTCAGAATCCGATCAACATCTCTATATCCCCCTCATCGTGGGGCGTCTTAAGATGGCTCGGGTTAATAAGCGCCACCGTTTGTGTGCCCCCCACCCCCTGCAGACACGACGACGGACCTAGAGACGGGATTAACGCCACACACCGGCGACACGACAGGATCAGCTTTCTGTTACACCAGATATCGGTGCCAGAAATCGGTCACGATGTTGCCATCTCACGGAAGTTTGATCAGCTGAATACTTTAGTTGCATGCTAAGTGATTCACTATATAAAGTTGTCTCAGGGTTATGGGCAAGGCGTATTCTTTCTTTTAAATTGTACTATTCAAGCAATTGAATACCAAGCTTTAGCTAAAAGAGAAGACAACAACAAAATGAGAAGAAAACGTGCATATAAGAGTGCGGCCTGTCGTTAAAGGACAAGAAGGTATTTTTGTATGTAATTATTGGTGCAAATATGTAGAAATTACAAAAACATTTCAAATTTACTGAAAGATAGTCTACATTCGTAAATATTGGATTGGAATACATGCAAAAGTTAAATGTTTTATTTTGTACATTTATCAGTTAAAAAATTGTTTAAAAATTAAAATTATTGCATAGATTTTCATTACGTAACGCAGCTGAGCAATTTAAAAATAATTTTAAAAAACACCAACTTTTTTCTACCTTTCATTGCTTCCCTGTTGTGTTATACATTTATAACTCTACTTCATATATTTTTTAAAGATTAAAAAAGACACATTTTTAAATTAAACTGTTAGTTTTAAATTTTCAAATTATTAACATTTTTTTTTTAATTTTCAAGCAAACTTTTTTTTTACACATTAATTTTAGCTTACTCAAAAGAACTGTAATTGACCAAAGACACAAACAAAAAATAACGATTCCTCTCCAGCCAGCGTTCCTTATCAAAGCAGACGCAGTTTATCAGATAATTGGAGCATGGCGAATAGAGCACGTAGAAATAAGCACGGACCGAAGAGTAAACAAAGATGGAAGCAGACGTTAGAAGTAACACATTGAAGTTTAACATTTTTGAAGCAAAATCAGGCCGCCTTCATCCTTCTTTTACAAATTTTGATCGGAGCAACGTATACCACACTGCACCGCACTGCCTACAATCAAGCTACGCACCAAATAGCGACAACAAAAAGCTTTTTCGCAAATTGATCCATTCCTTCACTGATCGTTGCTAACGCAGCATTTCCATTAATTAATCCTATAAGCGATTGTCCAAGTGGAGGCCTAATGACTCTTCACAACAGATAAAATAGTACTTGAGTAGACATTGTAGGAAAATGTCAGCCAAGGTAGATCTATATCTATTGTGTAGTATAGGCCCAGAGATTGTGGCGGGTTTAGAGTGGGGTCTTTCCTCCCACGGGTCTTCGGCTTATTCCGAGACAGCGGGAATATAATTTTTCTCATCCCGGGATGTGAATAAGAAACTGAATGGAAGAAATTGTTTAGTTTGTTCTCAGAGGTCAGAATTATAGAATACAGTATAGTTAAGCGTATGGATTTTAAGACAGAGTTAGAATATACAGTAAAGTTTAGCGTATGGACATTAAGACAGAGATAATATACAGTATAGTTTAGCGTATGGACATTAAGACAGAGATAATATACAATATAGTTTAGCATATGGACATTAAGACAGAATATAAGTATAGTTTAGCGTATGGATATAAAAACAGAGTTAGAATATACAATATAGACTAGCATCAAGAAAGCAGAGTGATATAGATTCCCAGGGAAAACATTTTTAACGACTACCCGTCCACCTCTTACGCGAAAGTGGGTACCCCGGGACAGTCCTTCCGGGCAACCAGTGTGAGAGGTGAGGTGGGCGAGCTGGGGTGCAGGACTTGGAAGCAGAAAACAAAGGAAGAGAAATGAGTAAGCCAATGCAACATAGAGATGGATGCGGGCGAAGACAATGTTGGACTAACAGATATTCACGGAGAAAAGCAGGAAATAAAGATAATGATACACATCTAATACAGATAGACCTATCGACAGACAGACACATATAATATATATATATATATATGAGGGATATAACAACGACACGAAGAGCGAGATAAAAAGAGAGAGACATTGTCCACCGATATCTCAGCCTATTGATCGACCAGAAAATCCAGGCAAATTGGGATGCCGGAGAATTTGAAAAGATTCCCATTTTCTCTCCCCCTTCCCTACCCGGCCCATTAAGGACAGGGCATGGCTAGGGAGCTCCGGGGAAATCCTTTCTTATCGTTCTTAGTTCTTACCGAGGCAGAGAGCAGACTACTTTGAGGAGAATAGGGTATTGAATGTGTTACTTGATGGGCTCTCGGCTGTAACGTGCTGGCAGTGCTCTAATGTTATCCCAAGGCCACATGCTCGGACGTGACTGGGCAGGTTGGTCGTGGTGGTAAACAAAGAACAGCGCACACAAGAACTTGACCATAAATACATCGGCCGCTGAGTGTGGCGTCCCGCGGCATGTTGAAGTAAGCGTGCCGCAGGAAGGCGCCGTTATATAGTGTTGTTAAATAGCACGGACTTACATTATAATAATGAAATAATATAGCACTGGAAAAATATGACGAGAGTGGTCATCCTCGACTATGACGGACGAACAACAACGACATAGAGAAAAAACGACAAGGCTTTGTCGCCATGCCTTTTTGTCACTTTTCGTTTTGTCACTTGTCGTTTTTTCTGGTTACCCAACAACAATCATTGGTGGATAGAGAGGGGGTCGTGACTCTGTGTGCAAAGTAACAAAGTCGCATGAAAAGGTGCCGAGCGTCTAATTTTGTGTTCTTCAAATGTTACACCTCACAAATACTGTACAGATAAATCATCCATATAAAAATTGGTTGCATAGTATTTCTAAACTGCTGCGCGTTGTCGGTCAGATATCTACACAGCTGCGTAACTTAGCGGGAACATTGTGTCCAGCGTTGAGTTTATATAAAACATTGACCTTTACGGGCATAATTAAGCAGCAGTTATTTCTTTTGGCAGGAAAACTATCAACTCAAGAGAGCATCAAAGCGGTTTAAGTATTTTTGTTTCTCTTCAGTGTGAAAGTTGAATTTTTTTGGTTATGAATGTACACCGTAAACGTCTGAATGAGTCTTGTAAATATCTGAAGGTGTGTTGCAAATGTCTCAATGTGTGTCGTAAATGTCTATACTATGGACAAAGCATAACGTTAGGTCTTTGCTATCCACGCCGTCACTGCGTGTAGAGAGGTAGTTCTTTTTAAACGAATAAATTCATTTCTGTTCCTGCTTTACTTTCATTGACCCTTTGGATTTCACCGCATGCTAAGTTTTTATTTTTTTTATATTCATTTTATTTGTGTATTGTTTATCCATTGAAAAAGACTGCCGAAACGTTCGCTATTTGTTACGTCCTGTCAGGCTAACCCTTACCCTGTTTACGTCTTTTGCAGTTACTTTTTCCAGTGAGATACGCCCGCATATAAATTCAAATATCCTATTATATCAGACTTCGCCGTTTGGAGATTCAAGAGGGCCGCCTGCTCGACTTGATGAAGACATTCAATGTAGCACAATCATTGGCCAACTTGGGATCTACCAAAGTAAGCTGGGCCAGCTACCAGGGGAAATACAAATGACAATCTGGTGGTAACACAAAACATCAACCAAATTAAGATAATCACGGAACGGAAATGGGGTAAAATTTATTTGTTCGTTGTATTATTTATTTTTAAAAAATAAATAACTTATTTTCATTAATTTGTGACTAGCATGATCTAGGTGAAGACCCATATGATCCAGGGGCGGCGTTTCTACGGAACAAAATGATTCATTTCTAGTCGTACTCTTGCCTCATCAATAAAATCAGCAGTCTGGCGCCTCCTCGAAGCACTCAATGGAATAATCCCCAAGTCGGCATTTCCACCTCAGGTCGGGTGTAAAGAAGTGTTTTAATTTGTGATTGCCTTCGTGTCAAGCTGACTCCCAAATTTCGACGTCTTTTTATCAGTGGCCGTATTTCCACTGGAAGCTGAGACCTTTTCTTTAAGACCCGGCTAACTATTGATTCGCGGGGATCAAATGGTTTTTTCATTTTTATTTATTTCCTCTAAAAGGAACTTGGCCTGCCCCAGGCCAATCAGCCGCGGAAACAAAACATTGGAGTATTTTTAGAAAAAGGATACACAATAAAGGTCTGCCTTGTGGGGAGGCAGGGGAGTGAGAACAACTTTTATGTATGGGAACATTTTATGGCGAAACAGCAAGATCATCCAGGGCTAAGAGGTGGAAACAAATTCTATCTACGTAACAGAGCAAGATCACGCGGGGCTAAGAGGTGGAAACAAATTCTATCTATGGAACAGAGCAAGATCATCCAGGGCTAAGAGGTGGAAACAAATTCTATCTACGTAACAGAGCAAGATCACGCGGGGCTAAGAGGTGGAAACAAATTCTATCTATGGAACAGAGCAAGATCATACAAGGCTAAGAGGTGGAAATAAATTTTATATATGGAACAGAGCAAGATCATGCAGGATTAAGAGGCGGAAAATAATTACATGTATAGAACAGAGTAAGATCATGCAGGACTAAGAGGTGGAAACAAATTCTAACTACGGAAGAGAGCAAGATCACTGAGTGTGGCCCAGCAGCAGGAATACCTGATGCAAGTCCTGCTCAGTGTGCAGTTCTCTCAATTATATCAGACTCCCACACATATAACACGGATGACACTTTTCAAAAGTAAATAAATAATGCCGCAGCGTTTACGTCTTTACTCCGAACAACCTGTGAACACGTTCAATAAACGGGGCGCAGAGTTTTCCCATTTCGTAAGTCCCTGGACATATCAAAAGTTTCGTGACAACGACAGCGAAATATATTTTAAATAATAACCATTAAAATAATAATAAATGTATGTGTATTGCTTTATTTGATACTATATGCCTCGTTTACGATTTTTAAATGAATATATTACACTTGTGCGTATTTGATTTTACTTTACTATTGGTTATATTGAGCTATCTACGTAAGACTTTGACAGTCTCGCCACTCGCCACCCTTCTTTCTTTAGTATAATAGGGATGAGTGGCTTAGGTTCAGTGCATCCACCCACTAGAAAGTTCTCTAATTCTAGATAATATACAGGATATTTACACTACTGTTGAGCAATGTAAATATGTCTGTGAACGTTTTGATCCGATAAGGTTAAAACTAAATTTAAATAACTCGCTATTCCAGCCTTTGAGAAAAAACAACGACAGTTTCTGAAAGTTTACCCTTGAACACATGAAATCAACAACCGAGTTTCCCAACAGAAGGGCGCCAACTTGAACATTGAGACCAATCACAAACGTATCATTCGACCCACAGCAAAAGTTCCTTCCTTTTATTGGCAACTTTGCTTTCTGTTGGTTGAGTTAATACGTTGACCAAATTAGGCAGCCATCTCTGGGTGACTTGGCTCTCCACACAAGAGATGTGGGACCAGAATCGCATTAAAAACAAACAGATGTGACAAGTCAAAAAGCCTTGTCTGTTGGCGCCGTGTCAATTAATTGACAGCATTTATGGCAGTCAAACGGCTTTAAAGACATCGTGATTCAAGCAATCCAGTTGTGTTGTTAGAGCCAGTAATTGGCCGTGGTAGAATATGCTATTATCGGACCAACTGTTACCTCAGTAAACATTGTGAGCGACGGACACATCAAGAAATGGAAAGTAGCAGGTACTCAAGGAATATATTTTACATACAAAACAACCTCACGCGCATTTCTAGTAGTTTTGTTGTTATTTGATGAAAAGCCATGTAAAGAATTGATAGACCCCACCCCGTGGCAAATATAAACATTTTCTTATAAATCATCCAACATAAATTTAAATTTTGATAAATGATCTGGTTTATGTTGTTTCTGTGTTCAAGAGCCAACAAACTTCAAGACCGCCTCAGCCACACAGGCTGCTTCGCTCCTCTCCTCACATCGGTTCTCTTTTGTATCAAGCACTGCCATATTGTTCTATTGCGACCGGACCCCAGAGTCCCAGGTGTAACAGGTTTTCAGGCCACGGGTATACAGTGTTCACGCCCCCTTCCCCGCCCTAGTAAAGATGAAGTTCCACGCCTCACAAATTTTTGTTTATGGAAGCTAAAGGACCCCCGTGACCATAACAAATAAAAAAGGAAAGGTAACCACGTGTTTAAAATGAAAATGTTGTATAGTCCATTGACAAATTGATACAATGGGTTGAATGTTATAAAAAATTCAAAATGAAAATATATTGCAGTCCCCACGGACTCAATTTGTCGTCGGGTCTATAGCTCACGTCACTTCCTGGCAGCCAACAGTAAAAATGTGGTCACATGGCCTAGCAATGGTCACCTTCAAAATAGAAGTTTAAAAATAGAACAACGTGATCCAACCATGTGAGCCACTGAATTTTCTGTAGAATTGGAATGTTAATAGATTCAATATTTTTATTTTTTTTGCGTGCGAATTTCTTGATTATGAATTGCTTGTTTCACATTATTAGTACAAGACAGTTCATCGATTTGAAAGCGAAGACATTATTTAAACTTCACTTGAGAAGATTACATTTACATGTTTACATATATTTTTTAAGTACGGTAAGTAGATCTCAAAGATGCGGGGTGGTGGTGGGCGCACTTGATTATTTGATCTAAGACCATGTGATTATGAACTCATGAAATGAGCCAATAAAAATAAAAGTGAGCCCACGTAAACAGAATGAGGAAAAAAAGACGGATTTGGGTGGTAGGGGAATACGACATAGAGAGAGAAAGAGATGGAGAGAGATATATAAAAAAGAACAGTGTTCATTTCCTCGAGTGGTAGAGATGACCGGTGTATACTTGATGGGCAGATGACGTCCAATAAATCTGATTAGTTCCCAAGTCCTTGAGTCACGCACAACTCTGGCTGATGGCTCGGCTGGAACCGGCCGGCATTAACTCATCAGTAATCAGATGTTCCCACTTCATCCCCACATCAACGACACAAATATAGAATAAAGCCTTTTTTTCTCGTCATCAAAGTTCAACATCCTTCCCCCCGCCCATGCCGCCCCATACTCATCACTCTGGCACCCTGGCGAGATCAAGCTTGCCATCCGTTTACAGATTCAAAAGCCAGTGCTTAAATACGAAACACCAAAAGGGGAATACACTTTAGGATACTAATAAACTAGTCTAATACCATGTCAGTAGTGATTGCACAGATCTGCTAGCTACGCCTTCATCATTACATAAACTAAGATTGCTGTGCTAACCAGCCGACCTGTTGCCATCAAGAGGCGCAGTTCTCTGTGAAAGAGGATCATGGGGGGAAAAATGCAAGCATTGTCCGTTTTAATGAGCTTTTCTGGGGGAGGAAAAAAAAACAACAACCTGTAATATATAGACACACATCAAACTGTCAGACGCACAAACAAAGACAAACAAATCATACAAGCTGACAGATCGTGATAGGTCCACACCACCGAACACTGACACCAGCAGACAGAAGACACGCGGGGCTGCAACGTGCCGCTGGCGGGGAGCCTAAACAATACAACAAAATAAGATCAGTTTCCCCACTGGAAGGTGTAAAGCATCGTGACTATACACCAGCACGGTGACGTCTGTGACTATACATCAGCACCGTGACGTCTGTGACTATACATCAGCACAGTGACGTCTGTGACTATACGTAAACATCGTGACGTCTCTGACTATACGTAAACAGCGTGACGTCTCTGACTATACATCAGCACAGTGACGTCTGTAACTATACATCAGCACAATGACGTCTGTGGCTATACGTAAGCATTGTGACGTCTGTGACTATACGTAAACATCGTGACGTCTCTGACTATACATCAGCACCGTGACGTCTGTGAACATACATCAGCACAGTGACGCCTGTGACTATACGTAAGCATCGTGACGTCTGTGACTATACGTAAGCATCGTGACGTCTGTGACTATACGTAAGCATCGTGACGTCTGTGACTATACGTAAGCATCGTGACGTTTCTGACTATACATCAGCACCTTGACGTCTCTGACTATACGTATGCATCGTGACGTCTCTGACTATACGTAAGCATCGTGACGTTTCTGACTATACATCAGCACCATGACGTCTCTGACAATACATCAGCACCGTGACGTCTCGGACTATACATCAGCACCGTGACGTCTCTGACTATACATCAGCACCGTGACGTCTCTGACTATACATCAGCACCGTGACGTCTGTGACTATACGTAAGCATCGTGACGTCTGTGACTATACATCAACACCGTGACGTCTGTTACTAAACACCAGCATGATCAGTCTGAGCCCTGGGGTATCTGTAGCATAAACCAATACGAGAATAAACATATCTCATCGCTTGACACTAAAAGCATGGTCACCCTAAACCCTGGGGTGGGTATCTGGCATAAATGATGGATTGACGTGGCACTAAAAACATTATGGATAATACAGCATCTTGAAATAGTTCCACGTGCCTCAGGCTTTTAACGCTTCTGATAAATGGACAATAAAAAGGAACAGAAATTTTATAGAATTTTACTCGGGCTGCGTTAATTAACGATTAATTTCTCGATGAATCAGTAAATTTTTTATCGATTACAATTATTTTAATGGATAAAATAGCGGTTAAAATTGAAGAAAATGCTTTAAAATGTTATTCGATTTATAAATAACTAATAAATTATTAATACTCAATAATAGTTTTCCGATTTTACGTACAAACTTCCCGATTAAACAAAAAGATTTTTAAAGTGTGAACTTTCAAATAAGCTGATTTATAAGGAAAATGATATAAAAAATTAAAAATTGTTTTTACTTAATTAACAAAAACAAAATTTAAATTCATTGACATTATATTGAACTACTTATATTTAATTTTTTTTTAAATGTCAATTGCCTGTTTTTGTTACTTACCTTGAAATTTTAAGTTTAATGACGTTATACAAATTATTTTTAGCTATTTAATCAAAATTAGCGATTAATTGTTAGGTACTTTTTCAAAATTTAACGATTAAATTTAAATTAATCGATAGCAGCCCTAAATTTTACATCAATATTTTTACAAAGAAAGTAATGTCAATCGAATCAAAGGACTCCTTTAATAAATCGTGTAACAAATGTGCGTGTCACGATTTAAAAACGAGTTTAGTTCCTTTATTTTCGGAAATCATTTTTCTATACCTTCCCAGCGGCCTACATTGCGTGACAGAGCACAACAAGGCAAGTTCGTGCAGTGACAAGAGAGAAGCGTGTTGACTGACAATACAAAACCCAAACACTTCGGGGTTTTTTCCTTCCATATTTAAAAAAAAAACACTCTATTTCAAAAACACAATGAATGTTCTTCTCCCATTTCAATATATTTCAATGACACAATAAATGTTGCTCTCCCATTTCAATATATTTCAATGACACAATAAATGTTGCTCTCCCATTTCAATATATTTCAATGACACAATAAATGTTCTTCTCTCATTTCAATATATTTCAATGACACAATGAATGTTCTTCTCTCATTTTAATATATTTCAATGACACAATAAATATTCTTCTCTTATTTCAATATATTTCAATGACACAATGAATGTTCTTCTCTTATTTCAATATATTTCAATAACACAACTAATGTTCTTCTCTGGTTTTCAGATCAATACGCGCAAGTTTATTTTAGGCGGCCCCGACTAGACAGCAGTGGTTTGACAACCTCAATGAACTTTGACCTCTCGTTGGACACCTCACAGATAGCTCAAGTATGTTTCTCAAGACTATTTCCGTGCTGAGCATCTATGTAACCTCTGGCCCGACTCACGTCGAGTAGTCCTGAGACAAGACTTGACATTATCCCACGTCATTCGTCTTATTTTGTGTTGGGAAAAATTACTTCTCAAAATGTGCTCTGTGCTGATATTGTATGGGGGTGTGGGAGGGGACAGATGTTTGTCATTTAGTGGGTATGAGGGGGGGGGGACCAGAAAAGTGTGACCTGTTGAAATATACTCTATACACGTTCATCCTTTTTTAAAGCCAACAATTTAAAACATCTACATGACTGTTAGACCCTGATGAGCATTTGTCCTTTCTTCTGCCACGAGTTCCCAAACTTCCATTTATTTTTTTTTAATTCCCCGAGGTTCATGTATAATGTATAAACTAAAACTCACTACATCCATTATCGTTTTTAAAAAAAGGGGGAAAGAAGAGTGAGAATGCATTTCGCAATGAACGCGGGAAGTAAGCCAGGTACGAGACAAGCAATTGTTTCCGTTGTAGAGGTCGGGGTAAACGCCTCGTGTATACAAGGTCAAAGTTATCTTTACCTGGGAAAAGGGTGACATGAATGAAAAATGGAAATGTTAGTCACTCTTAATAAATAAACATATAAACAAGCCAAGAGTAAATTTTGTTTATCGTTGATGAAATAGTCATATTTCTTAATTGTTTTCATTAAATATTTTTGCTGCAATATCGGCTTTCCCCCAGTAAGATATTATCCAGGCGTGTTTCCTTAAGCCGCAGAAAGTGTAACACTAATCTGATGTTATGTTAAAATGGGACTGAGCAATGACACAAGATGGAGCTAGATTACTATGTAGCTTTTTAACAGTCATGTTGCCCCCCCACACACACACCCACACACACAAAGTTGAGTTTATGTTAGAAGAAGTTGTGAGCAGAAATCTCCATTGACCAGGTGGTTGGAATGATATTAAAAAAATATATATTGAGCCGATGGGAAATCACTCTTGTTGGGAAAGGCCTGATGTGCAAACACACAAAACATTGTATGTATGTGGATGGGGGAGGGGAAGTTTAGATGGCGTGAGTTCAGCATTGCCTTTGAGAGTACTTGAGAGTAAGAAAATTGTAGAATCTTCAGCCTGCCCGCAGAGCTTCCATCTTTATTCTGCACCAAACTATACATAAAAACTGACTGTGGGAAATAAGCCCATAAATCATTCATGTCTTTCAATGAAAAGACACAGTCTCATTGAGAATAGCCAATGGTCCCTTGACATTTCTTTAAAAATAGAAAGGACAATTTTTAAAGCAAAACTCATTTAACTCAACATGAACATACCAGGGATTCTCATTCAGTTAGGCCAAGAATCGAATTAGTTTTATTTTCAAAATAAATCTCCTGTATCGAGCCTAAAATTCTTAAAGTTGTGATACTGAATGCAAGTCAGCCATCTTCTTTGTAGTTTAAATTAAAGAAACTACCCTTAAAATATAATCTTTCACTTTTTATGTCCATGGAACTATTTTTAATGTATGTATTCTTTAATTTTGTTAATGCTGCTTAGGAAACATACTCAAAGTAATACTTAAAATAATAGAATCAAATCTTCGAGAAGCGAACTGCTATATCGAAGATAACAAATATCGCGAATATTTATTTTTGGATTATATTAATCTCTTTGTTATATTTCGTTTAAGCCTGTGTAACATTTTACAAGATTATTTCTTTACATTCTGAATACCCACCATCAAGATCAGCACGGAAATACGTCACGAAAGAAATTTCGTCTGCCTGTTTTTTCTTATATAGATTTGAGATTCTGGTGTAATTCAGTTTGCTGGAGGTTTTCAATTCTTAACCTAATCAGCAGTTTGAAATCACCTTATAAATATTATATTGAAGCGATTCTCGAAGTAAGAAACCAAACACCAATTAAGTAGAGTTGTGAAACGGTGCAGTGCATGGTTATGTAACCACCCCGCTGACCCAATACTCTGTTTTAAAAACCTCCTCCAGCCCGCTAACACCTTTTCCTCACCGCGTACTGATAACATCATGCAGGCAGGGCAACATAACTTATCTAGGCTCTGCCGAGGAGCTTATTGCGAGCATGATGTCGTGAAGCTGTAAAATATTAGTGTTTTCCTATAATTTCGACCCTGTGTAGATAGTCTTCATTCTTTTCTTCAAAATGACTGGACTTGAGAGAGAAAAAAAGACACCCGGGATGCAACTTGGCCCTAGTAGAAATGAAGACCTACAGTATAAACCTTTTCTCCAACAGATTCCCCAAGCTCCCCTGTCAAGCGTTTTAGGGATGTCCATGATTTTAATCGCGATTGCCGCCCAACTCGGTCTCCAGAATAGTTCGGGTAGCCCTCCAGGGTTTTTAAATGTATATATAGACTTCCATGTTCTTGTTTGTTATTTTTTCATGTAGCCCCAAACATCAAGGAAAGTTTTCAGGAGAGCTTCCCTTACTGGTAACTGAGCAACAGATAGAAGTACAATGACCCATTCTACCGAAACGCCTCGTTGGGTTTAAGCTTCAACTACACGCATAAACAGCATTGATACAAACTCTCATTATGTAATGGTAGACCACTGTCACCCCTACGTGAAAGGTGGTCTGAGCGCCGACATTATAATGGCACCAGGCCTCTTAAGTCCCTCACCAAGAGACACAAACAAATCAATGGAAGAGGTAAAACTTGGCAGGGCGTGGCGGTGGTACAAAGGGCTACCGTTTGTTTCATGAATCTTAAAAACATTCGATTTAAAAAATTGGAAATCGTCAAAGTCACCAACTATATTTTCCGGACATTTATTCACTATCCAGTCCTCTATTCTACTCCTACACGGAATAAGTCCCAGCCATTTCCATAGAAATGCTCACTGTCAATATCAATTCATGTCTTGGCGGCAGCGAATGTTTTGTTTGCTGTCTTGACTAAGAGGCTTGGCCGTCTTGGGAGTGATTGAATTAAATTTAAATCCATTTACAAGGGCAAAAGGACCTCGTGTTAAGAGACTCAAGATTCGTCGCTGTTCTTTATTATTATTATTATTTGTTTGTAATGCTCTTTTGGTTTAAATTATTTTCTTAAAATTATTGTCTGATTTAAAAAGTACTAAAAAAATTCATTTCCTTTCTCTCCCCTCCCACCCTCCAAAACTTGATCTTTTAAAAACTCTAGAGTTGGCCAGTTTTGAGGGGGTGAAATACAGTGTTTTTATATGAACCAGAATGATGGAAAACACAAGGACACATTATGTAATAACAGCGATTCCCAGCATGTGGGTCACAACTCCAACTTAGGGTTCGCGACGGGTTTTCTGGGTGTCGTCAACTGTCGACTTAAAATATTCTATATAATGCAAATTTAAGGGGCGCGGTGGTCGAGCGGATTCACGAATCGGTGAAGGCTGGGTCTTGTTCTCGTGGCCATGGGCGTCCCTGAGACCACCCAGCTTCGAATAGGTATCCGACATCAGTTGGGGAAGTAAAGGCGACTGAGCATTGTGCTAGCCACGCAATCCCCTCGTACGCCGTGGCTATAAAAACGTGTGGACCCTGCTTCACTTGCCCCATAGGCCAGCATGGTCTGAAAGGGGAACTTTACTTTGCTACTATACAAAGTTGCTATACTTTTGTAAATTTAAAAAAAAACAATTGAAAATGACTTAATTAAATTTCATGGGGGTCGCGGGTCATATGACTTTTATAAAAGGGTCAACACCAAAAAGAGGTTGGGAATAACTGTGTTATGACATTACAAGAATTAGTTTCTTGGAACATACTGAGTCGTCTCCTCAAATTTCAGTGAGTTTATTTCAAGATAATTTCATGTCTGACCAATGGAGTTGATTGATTTGAACAAAGCCATGGCATGTCTTATTTATATTACCAAGACATAATTTCTGTAAGTTATTTTTTCTATAAGTTATTTTGGTTTGTGTGTGATGCTCCCCCAGCTCATTAATGGTAGACAAGCCAAAAGTTAATACACAAATAACTGCATGATTCTTCCTGGGGTCAATAATCTGACAAATAGTGTTACATGGCTCTACCTTAGATCAATAATCTGACATATAGACTTACATACACGACTCTACCTTAGATCAATAATCTGACATAAAGACTTACATACACGACTCTACCTTAGATCAATAATCTGACATATAGGCTTACATACATGACTCTTCCTTAGATCAATAACCTGAAAAATAGAATGGCGTGGCTTTTTTTTTTAAATGTGGGCGGCTGAACTAAGGGCGAACCTTTCACTCGATACATATCCACATTGACATCTGACCTTTGGTCAGGAAGAAGGGAGGTAACAGCGAGAGTATCTCTACGCTCACGGTGTCAGAATGAGGATCGGAGCTAACGCCCATACCGCGTCTTCCCCCCCCATCCCCCCCCCCCCACACACACACAACATTAGATAATTACCTTCTTTTGAGATTTCGGAGCTCGCAACACTCCCGATGGAACTGACATTATCTAGACTACAGAAACAAAGTTTGGAATGTAGCCGATAAACTATTGGAATATATAACAATGTAATGTCAAATAAAATAACAATGAAATGTCAAGTAAAATAATAATGAAATGTCAAATAAGATGACAATGAAACGACAAATAAAATAAGAGTGAAATGTCAACAAAATGTTGTCCGTATTTGAAGATGTTCAATCTCAATGTTGTTTGAACGTCTGTGTGAAACACATGGAGGAAGTTAAAAGACCACAAGGAATCTCCTCACTGACATCATCCATAGCTCTGTTTAGATTCTCATTGCTTATATTAATGACCCACTTGAGCAGAAACGTACATAGATTGTTGTTTTCATTCAAAGCGCTAGCAACTCTTGGTGTTCGCTCAAACGATGGCTTTCTCTTGACTAGAAGATAGCAGCAGTTTATTTTCACCCCAACACAAACAATTAATAATTTAAAATGGCTAATTTCACAATCAAAGTAACGACCTCTTTGTGAAATGAACTGACTGAGCTTAATTAACATCGGCTTCTTCATGTCTTGTTTCTCCCTCCCATATATTCAGCTCGGCTCAACGTTTTATTGATTTCTGAAGACACGTCTGCCCCCCGGGGGCTTGAGAAAAGATACAATTTGATAAGAAAGATATGCAGACGGCTCTACACTCACTTGAGTGCTGGCTCTTTATAAGGCATTTTTGTTTGTCTCCTTCGTGGCTTTCTAATTGGTTTGTATGACACCCATACGGAGAGGCGTGAAGTGCATATGAGCATTCCCGGGAAGGTTGTTGAAGACGCCAGATAGAAATGTTGATACAACCTAGAATGGAATGGTGCCAGTGATATAACCCAGTACATGGTGGTCGGGAAAACTGAACCAGTTTAGTCACGGTGAGAGAATTAAACAGACTGGAATAGGAGGATGTAGGAGAGTTGGCAAGCAAAGTGAATTTTGAAAGATATATGAAAATATTTATTTCTTTAAATACGTTGTAATTTTGTAATATCACAACATAAGTTCATCTCT
This sequence comes from Radix auricularia, assembly GCA_002072015.1. Classification (NCBI taxonomy): domain Eukaryota; kingdom Metazoa; phylum Mollusca; class Gastropoda; family Lymnaeidae; genus Radix; species Radix auricularia. Next base: position 147,841 of record MUZC01004422.1, on the reverse strand, counting down.
GTTTCGAAGGCCGCATGCCACATGAACAGTTTATACAGCAGCAGTACTGTCACCTCAGTCAAATTCCCCGAATTCTATTTACCAGGTTTGTAAAGTTCCAGTTGACAGTCTCACAAATCGTGTCTTTTAGACTTTTTAAACTTTAAAAAAAACTTAAATGTAAAAAGTGACATCGTTTTGGCACTTAAACTAAAAAACTGTAAAAAAAAAAAATAATAATCGTTTTGTAAATTAAACTTAGCTGTAAAAACTGACATAATTTTGAAAGTTAAACTTAAAAACAGTACAAAGAAAGTTTCGAAGAAAGCTGATGACCAAATACACCAGAGAAAATTTTGTATGAAAATCTTTCGAAGTTCTCCAATCTTGTTGTATACCTTGTCAATTATCATATATATGTTTCATAACTCAGAGGTTCCCAAAATAGTTTACGAATAATAAAGATAAGAGAAAAAAGGCCACAAATGTCATTAAGAATAATTAAGTATTTCAGACGCTCAACCTCAGGCTCGCGACCTGACTGCACTAATGTTTAGAACACGACGCGTTACCTTTTGTTCGCTCACGGTATTGATGCTGTCGAGTGTATAAATGAACAATGGGTGGCTACAGCTTCAAATTTAACACCAGGGGGCAAAGAGGTAAATGTTTCCCCGATAACAGAACCCTACCGGGACTTGGTGAGAACAAGAGAGAACACAGTGGGGAGATGAGATTGTGAAATAGGAAGAGTTGAGAACGGCGGAGAGGAATTGTGTTCGAAATGTAAGCATGTCAGAAATTATATGTAATGGTAAGCATCAACTAGAAATGGAGAGTAAATTTGAAAGCACAAGACAAAATTAATAATTGTAAAAGATCTCTGATGTCAATCTGTATGTAATATAGATGGTCTCTGATGTCAATCTGTATGTAATGTATAAGGTCAGTCTGAATGCGTGTAAAAGGTCTCTGATCAAGTTAACCTGTATGAAGTGTAGAAGGTCTCTGACGTCAATCTGTATGTAATGTAGAAACCTGCGCATAAAAACTCATAAAAAAAGAAGTCAACCCCATTTCCCACCCCCAAATTTATAATGTGAAAAAACCAGTATTGAAGCGCTGACCTACCTACTCAGATATTTCGAAATATTCACGATCTGTTAAACTTGTGTGTGTTTGAAAAGCGAGGCATGCTCTTTAATGGAAACATTATCAGACCACAAAACGGCACCAGACAGTAAACTAAAGACGAGCTCTTAAATAAGTAATGACTGATTCAGCTGCTACCTCCGAGTATTTGCTGAGATGTACCGTGTTTCCCAACAGTTAGCACTTTGGTGTCTTGTGATGAGAGAAAGCTTTCTCTTGAGTGTTGACCTCACTAGAGAGATTAGAGCCGTGGGTGGGGGTTTTCTTGTATTTATAAGCAGCTAGAAAGGTATAAGGGCCATATAAATGATTGACACATTTTTAAACTTTTAACATCAAGTATTATTTTCCAGTAAATATTCAACACTTGCCATAAATACTTTTAAGTAATGAAAATGTTATCGTCCTTGGAAAAAAAAAATATTTTTTTTTTTAAAAATAATAAATTAGATGAAAAAAGTCGAAGTTTTTCCATATAAAAAATAACATTTACCATCAGTCTGTGGCAATAAAAGCCACCTGCGCTTTTGCTTTAAAATTTGAAAATTCCGTTTTATTTCAATGAGATGTTCATAACTGATTCGATTTCAAAGAATCTGAAACGCTTTAAAAAAATTTGAAAAGTGTTGCATTGGGTGTTATAAGAATATCAAAAAAGCTGGTAATTCAAAAATCTGATCCCTAACTATTGATGCGATTTTAATTGGCTATGATGAGTTAAGTCAGAAGTTCTGAGCAAGAGTACATACATTTATTGAAGACTGTAAAGCAAAATACCAACAGGCTGCTAACATGTATTTGAGGCTGAAATAAGTTTTAAAAAGCGCATTTATATCTTAGATTTGTTGAGGGATTTTTCCCAGTTGATATTATATTAATTTATATTGTGTCCCCTTATGCTAATGGTTGACATTTCATACTGGACATTCGCGTTAACTTTGGTTCAGTTGGACGAGAACATTTCACACCGCTACTGTGCAAGGTGACAGGATTCAGACAAGATCTCAAAGTACCACGCACGGAAAACCCAGCTTTGAAAGTTCATTTGAACAGATAAACCTTACAGAGGGAAGCGTTGGAGTTTGCGGCACACTCGCATATTCAAAGATTGGATGTATGTTTTAGGTGTCAAAACTCTTTAAAAAAGAATTGTTTCTTGCCCTTAAAACTGATGAACTCGTAGGTTGTGTTTTTTCCCTTTGAGTGCACGTGTGTATGTGGCGGGGGGAGAAAGGCGCCGATCAGCCCAAAAATCATCTTATATAGTTTGTAGTTCAAGCTTTATACAGTACTTTAACTTGTACAGCAACATAATTACACAACTTTAGACCAAATCCTTTAAACAAAAGACACTATACAGACCTCTTGACCAAATCCCTCACACAAAACACCAATAGATTTATTTACCAAATCCTTTACATAAAACACAATAATGTTCTCTAGACCGAATCCCCTACAAAATTTGAACTTTCCGAAGATTAAGCGCGTTGTATGCAATCTCTCTACCGAGGAACATTTCGAGAGGATACGAAGCCCAGACGAGATTGAAATAATAATAATAAATCAATAAATATACAATGCCCAGGCGTCCACAGTTTATGCCCAATAATATGATAAGGATTTCTTCATAATCCATGTACATCACTCCCATGAGCCCTTGCGTGTCTGGGCGATTGTGTCTTTAGATGAGCAAGCTCGCACATGTGTAAGCTAGTGCGCATGGAAGCATGCACGTAACCTATATTTAAGGGATTGAAAGTTATGATTCTGATTTCTTGTATGCCTGTAGATGTCGACCGAGTCCACATAACAATAATTCCGTCTTTCTCCATTTGACTTTATTTACGCACTAAGTTGTATTACATCTCTTTTTTTTCCAATCATTTCCTACAAATATTTCCTTTGTGTTTTTGTTTGGTTTTTTAAAATTATTTTTAAAATTGTTTTTAGGGCTGAATGAAATATAAACATCAATTTCAACTATAGTTTAATCTAGTTCAATACAAAGGCTCGAAGCGTTGACAGTTAGCTCTTGTTCTTTATTAATGACATTAAAAGTAATGAGCACGTCTCCAGTGTACTGTTTGCTAAAACAAGACTAAGTATATATTCTAGACATTTAGCCGTACCGTAGGGAACAGAGGTACGCTGCTTGGCTGTGTGCCCCGACACCGCGGTGGGACGCCTACGGGCTAAGTTAATTTAATCATCTTTAAATCAAATCTTGCCAGCGGCAGAAAAGGGCGGGTAACCCGGATGAATTCTGGCCAGCAGAACCGCGGGTTTTTACATATGTAAGAATTATATAGCTGGCTAAAACACGTCTATAAAGACTTTGCAGCTTTGCTTTAATTCACCGGAGGTGTGTGTGTGTGTGGGTGGGTGGGGGGGGGGGGCAAAAACCTTTAAGTGTAGTCTTGAAGCTGTGCACACCAGGGGATAACAAGAAACGAATAAACAGCAAAACACGGGCAGTATAAACATGGCCGACAGAATTTGCTTTTACTGTATCGGGTTTAGAAAGGGTTCGCGGAATGATGATCTCTGACCGAAAACACAGTCAATTTTTTAGGACTGGTTTACTAGAAGGGGAATTTCCTAAGATGTTTTGTTATAGTTGATGGGATCATTGTTTATAAATAAAGGCTACTGTATATGTTAGCTATTCCGCTCTAAATCAACTGGGTTTTTTCCTCCAGTTAAATACGTACAAAAAGAGGGACGCATTTATTGCTAGAAAATATCTTGACCACGGAATGCATGCCAACAAGTCGGGTCACAGAATACGTTCACTCTGATTGTGGCAAGTAAAAAAGTTGTCGGCCTTCGAATTTTCAGGAAAGGTATCTTTCTTGGAATCTAACAGTAACCCGTTTTCTGGTACACAAAAGGAAGGACGGGCGCGTGCTACTAAGAGGTGATCATGACGATATCTGTGATCTAGATCCGGAGCCATGCCACTAAACAAAAAGCCGGTGCATCCTGGAATTTAGTTGTTATTAAAGAAGCCAAATAAATATAAAGGTCATATATTTTAAAATAAAAAACACAGCGACTCGATAGCAACTCTATTTAAACCCCTGAAACTGTTGAGAAGTGTCTTAGAGATACAATCGCCTGGCACATTTAGTTAAAAATTTACCACACAAACATAATTAAGTTGTTGCCTTTTTTATTTTAAGCCGTCAAATAATTTGCTCTACTACATTTGAATTACTTACATGCAGTGCTTTTTTTCTTTAATTTTTTTTTAAAGTACCGGAACACACGAAAAATGGTACCGAACACAACCCGAAAAAAGCATAAGATAAACATTCTAGGCAGTAAACAATATGCGGAAAACCGCGCCGGAAGGTCGTTCCTATGCGTTCCGCATCATTTATTTTTTTAAAGGCACTGCTTACAAGCCAATATAACATAAAGACAATATCAATTCAAGAAATATCCGCCTCAGTCGTGAGAAAGTACCAATAAAATAACAACGACCTGATCATGTAAGCGGAAGATACCCACGACCATCTCCAATATTAATAACTCACATGTGCACGTTAGTAAATATCCTTCTGAATATATACAGGTCATCTAAGAATATTTCCATACCACAACAACACCAGCATCAACATCTACTTACAAGATCTCCCAAAAAGCCCGCGAGTGAACTAAACCAGGTATGTGTGTTTGTCACATGACTCACACTAATAGGGGTATCGGCGTTTTATTCAACAGCGCCTTACATCGTTTGTCAATTCTACTTCACATCCAACGAGGCTTCTCTTATACAGAACCTCTGAAAATGTTTTAGCGTAGTGTAAGGTATGGCGTTGATGTAAGGGAGGGGGTTAGCAAAGAATAACAAAAGGAACGTGTGAGAAGTGTGGTAGCCTACTATACTTGAAAAAAAAGGGGGATTGATGAAGGCTGTTACTAGCCAGATGGGACAAACTATGTTTTAAAAAATCTAGCTGTAAGGCTAACCAGAGCAGGAAACAAGGTTAGCGTGGCAAGCGTTCACGCCCCGCTAAAAACGGGTTTCTTTATAGATGGATTTTTGTTGCCAGAAGGGCAAGCGTAGGATTCCGTCAGTGGGGGAGAGAGATGCACCGCACCGTCCGTTATCTCTGCCCTGGGTTGATAATGTGAGTCTGTCAAGTTGTGAGGAAACTATCTCCCACGCTAGGTGCTTCAACACAGAAAATGTCAGGATGCCTTGAGAAAATGTAGGGTATGCCTTGAGAATTGCAAGGGATGTCACGACAAATGTAGGAGATGCCTTGAGAAATGTAGAGAATGCTTTGAAAAATGTAGAGGATGCGTTGAGAAAAGTACATACGTTTTAAAACAAAATTATTTTTTTTTGTGCATTTTCCGTTTCAATATAAGTTTATAGTAGCAATACGCACGTTACATTCGAAGGCGAATATAGAATTATGAATTCGCTAAAACCGAGCGGAATAAATAGGTTTTTGGGGAAAGAGATGGAAACTGTTCTATTTAAATTTAAAGGTGATATCACTGAACACCAATTGGAATATGGACATTGAGCTGAACTTGAACGTTGAGTGTTAGATGAAAATTCTCATAATTCCTCTAAAGAACTTGGGCAACATCAGGGAAATCCAGGCGGTCGTTGTCAATTTTTCCTGTAAGCATCTTCGGGCCGTGTGCAAAGTAGAAAAATTCGTGTGCAAAGTTGCTCAGTAATCATAATATGTGTATTATTTTACCAAATTAGCTACGCGGTAATTCTAAACTGCCTCGCGGAATCTGAGAAATATATTTGCAACGACGCAGCTTAAAGGGAACATTGGTCGTTGTATTTCTTAAATAAATGATTTTTAATTAAAATAAGTGAATATCGGACTTTGTTGTGTAGCTTATGTCATTTTTTAAGATCACCAGTTTTTTTATAATTCGGTACCCGAAAAAAGAGTGTTGCTTAAACTACAGGTATTCCTCTCATTACGCGACAAGCTAAAATACAAACATGTCAATAAACAAAAGAGGTGTCAAGTCTCAACGGGCCTGTCGGGATAAAGAACGTGTTGAAGAATTGAATAGTGCAATGAGACAATAAATACAAGTCTAGATTGAAAATTAGACTGCCAGGGTCAATTCGTTGTTACACACAACAAACTTCGTAGTTTTGACGGACATTTTTGGGGATATCTTTCTCTAAGGCGTTAATGGCTACCTCATTTCCCATTTCTCCAAGGATAAGCTCCAATTTAAGCTGGTCTTTAACTTGCAGCCGCTCGATGGTTCGTCTATTTCATGCATCATCAATATTAGCAATAGGCCATAAACATAGGCCATAAACATAGGGCATTAAAAACCCTTTAGAAAGATATGCAGCGGTGTGCTGACAAAAAACATGTAGTTCCTGTCTGACAGAAAGTCAATTTTATAGCTTCATTTCAGACATTTAAAATTTTTTTAACTAATTAAATTCAACACCGCCAGTTCCGTAGATTAATTGTTCCATTCTCGCAGTATAAACCGCGCCATCAACTCAAGCCAACAGGCGTCCATAATACGGTACACTGTACTCTGGCCTACAGAACTCTGTCATTGAGAGAAGCCAGTGAGAACGTCACTCATGTTAACTTTACCCACGCTGCCTTTTACAACGGCTGTCTGGTGTTATCTGGGGGTCGGAATTTATAGATAGATTTCACTATAAACAAATCTCAGAACAACCTCGTCATCTCCTCGCTAACGTTTCCCACAAGAGTTAAGAGAGTCTAGAAGAGTAACATTCAGACTTGATGCGTTTCCTAATTGTTTCACCGCATTTCGACCATGAGAACCAATCGACCCTCTGATTAAATCAATATCTCTTCGTTAGAGACAAGCGGCCAACATGCCCTAGCGTAAGAGAAAAAAATCCCGATCTTACTCGAGAATCTTATCGTGCACTCATTGATTTCTAATTGAGCGGAGTCTTCGATTGATTCACATGTTTTATTAGTGCTCTTCTTAAGTTAAACGTACACATGCAGTAGTCCACGTCATCTTGCATGTGCCCGTTCAATGATTGCCTCTCAGTCTGACGCCTCCCATCACCAGCTCGAGCCTCGTGTCGTTCGAACATCGCGGGCTCCAATGACCTAGACATCACCGAGTCTTGATTTCGTTTGTAATTATATACTTCATTCCACGCCTTAAAATAGAATCTATCGAACTCAATATAAATGCACAAGGGAGGGGACGTGATCTTTATGCGATTGTATTTTATAGCATTTTCGGCTAAATATGGACTGGTTAATGTATTATATTTTATATCGGCTCTAATCTTACAATGCAATCGTTTAGGTCGTTAGATTCTTTAAAAGAAATAGTGTAGATGACAAAATAATTTTTAAGAAATAGTTTTCAAGAGGTAAAAAGGTCATTTAATGAGAGATAAGGAAACATATTTCTTGGATATTCGTCTAACTCTTATAATCAATTATTTTTTTAGTTATCAATGACGACATATCATTTATTATAGTGAGTAAACACGAATTCTTTATTCATGAGAATAGCTTTGTTCTTTCACACGAACGCAACGGTAAAAACATGACTAGTTGTTTTTGTTGTTTTTAACATTAAAAAAGGAAGAAATTGTTTTTTTCAGTAATCACTGTCCTTTCAAGCCTGCCAACGGTTCTCCCAAATATTGTTTGGGTTCTTTTCCTTTATCTTACCCCCAAAATATTTTTTTGGAAAAAAATCATATTTGCACGACGTGACAACACGTGGTAACCCTAACCCTAACCATATAGAAATACTGTATTTTACTTTTTTTAAAATTTGGAGGTAAGATAATGGAAAAGTACCATTGTTTGTTCTAGGACAGGAGTCCCCAAGTTCGAGGAGACACGCATGAAACGACTTTCTTTCAATGTCGTGTTATTTTATTTTGTCACGGCACATCCTCCCTTCCCAAATACATGTATATGCTTTCAGTAAAACCCTAGCTGGGAGACTCTCTTCTGTTACATCAACAATATTTAATTCATCAGTCTAGAGCTGAGCAATTCAAAGTTTAATGTCAGTATTGCAAGTCGGCGCAACAGACAGATATAAAAGGAAAAATACCGGCTAGGACAGTTATTGTTTTTTAATACCTGCTCCTTGGATGCCAAGAAGGGGCTCTCCAGTTCCAAGCGCAAATACAAACAATCATATAATTTTGTTTTCAAAACTCATGTCATTGGCTATTTAAAAAGCTGGGGAATAACTTAAATTGTAATTTTTGGCTCTTCCGTCTCAAAATGTTGCCGACCACTGGGCTAGGACTCAGTCTCCCCCACCCACCTCCCCACCTCCACGAAAAATGCGTTCATCAGAATAAAGCCTTATACTTCATAACTATACTTTCTATTAGTCCCATAATGTTTTCATATATATATTTATATGTATACGTCTCTGGGTCGATTCGGCGGTAAAACTTGAGATAGGTTAGGATTATACACTTTCTCCAAACATAAATAAAGATGATTGCCATCTCTTAAAGCTCGTTAAGGTGCTGTGTCGCCAAGACCCACATGGGCGTGTACAAGACTGAGCATCACAGTACAGGCTGTATAAAAAATGTATTGCCGCGGGCTCACCGTTGTGATGAAAACAATAATAGAAACGACTGGGCCCATATCTCTCTCTTTATGGTGTTGTGTGGTGGAAGTATTTTCAAAGCCGCATCCAAGAACTGTCAGAATTAACGCAGCCACATGCCCCGGGCGAATGGGGGATTCAAAGAGCGGCCGAAACTTCAGTGCTGGGCTGAGTTACACTAGATACATCCCTAGATCGACATCCTGTCTGGTGGATAATGGGGCCGAGGATCTCTTGTAATGAGGTCGCCTTGACCTCGTACACACTCACAACCTGTTTTAATGGCGTTAAGTTTGGTTTCTTAAGATGCCATAGTGGCACTTTTAACCCCTCCCAAGAGTTCTTATCCCCCCTCTTAATAGTCGTTTGTTGTTTTAATATATTTTTTGGAGTTTCGAAAGCATGAGTTCCAGTGAAGTATGAAAATGACTTGGCATTCAGATTACATTAAATAAGACTCTTAAACAGCTCATCTTCACAGTTCAAATAATTGGCATATATATGATAGTTCTCTAAATAAAAATTATCTTAAAGTTAAAGCCGACTATATCCCAGTAAAGGAAAATACTCGCTTTAATGGTACTTATGTTGGAACTTTATAAACTGAATTATCCAAGTGTTCAGTTGTAGCAACGGGGCGCGGTATTTGAAACTACTCCACCCCCACCCTCAAAGGCGGAGAAGCCTATCCCAAAGACACGGTGGTGTCCTGAACCAATCTACACTGTGATGAACATGCGTTGTGAGAACTGTTTATACGTCTGTTATTTTTAAAGAAAGAATAAGAATTGACAACACCACAAACTCATCCACCAAGTACAACTTCATAAGATTCAACCACAGAGTATTAGTGACGCTGATTGTGTAGCCCAGTGAATGCCATAGGATGCAAGCTATTCTTCTTGTGTCTTAAAAAGAATCCTTGCACGCTCCATTTCCGATGGGCAATACCTGTCTGTGCTAATATTTACCAATACTTGTCAAATCTATCTAGTGGCAATGAAAGCTTCCAGTGCCCTGTACAAACTTCATAGCGACCTCTTCCGAACAGGCCCTGGGTAGGTACGTCGACCTTAGGTGAAGTGCGCTCCAGCTAAACAGGGAAACGGGCGGCGAGATGTAGAAATACGCGGCTAATTTTAACCCTCAGCGCTGATTTCGGTAAACTGCCACTGCGAGTACATACAGTTGGTTTAATGACGGATAAACACTAGACTTTTTTGGAGTGTTATGCGTACGTTCGATTAGAGCTATTATTGCCTATTATCAATGAACAGAAGACGACGTCAGATAAAATGTAAATTTTTTGGTAACAAATGCCCTTAAATGAGTCATAGACTTAATTCATCAGTGGGTTATTTTTTGCTTACAAATAATTAAATAAATGTACACAAAAGTAGGTAGCCATAAAGTAGGATAAGCATGTTTTGCTGTAAAGCCAACTAATTACAAGACTTTGTGTGAGCTCAGTCATGCCATCAGATGGGTGTGGACAGTAAAGATCGTCGCCAACGGTTAATATAACCACCTGGGTTGCTGGATTTTGGTTGGACATCTGTTGGCAATGGGTTGAACAAAACGGGGAACACCATATGTGTACAAACCGGGAGAACACCGTCGATAACAAAACGGGTAGTCTCGAAAACATTGATCTATGCCTTTACACCATGTTAATGTTTCGCGATTTCAGTTGAAATCACAATAAATCAGAACAAAAAAATGTGTCGAAAAAAAGGTTGACGCAGTTACATCATTGTTAACAATAAAAATGAAAAGACGACATTAAAATGAGATAATATCAAAATTAACCTAACCGCAACCTTCTGAGTTCCACAATGACAGCTGCAAGAAAATCACGCCATCATCTGCATATTATATAATCATAATAATAATAGTAACACAAGGTTACATAAATCCCCACCCCCGGTCACACAAAATAACAATAATAATATCAACAAAATTGAGTAAATTCTATCAGATGAATGCCAATCGTCATTATTTCAAGCCTTTAAATCAAAGTGGCTTATCAAGAATCCTATCTACTTCTATACAGGAAGGAAAAAAAACTCCATAAGAGTAGTTGTTTGTTGTTATTTTATTTTTTTATTATTTATTTATATATTTTTATTTATTTATTNCCCCCGTTTTTTTTTATAATTTATTTTCATATTTTTATGTCAAACCTGGCAACTTAAACAAAGCAAATCCCTGGCACATCTTGCATGGTTGTGAAAATACAGCAGTGTTGAGGGAAACGAAAATGTACAAAAATAAATTTATTTCTGATACACACAAAAAGGGCGGGTTGCCAAAATTATTATTAGGCCATGGGTTCATAAAACAATCTTTAAATTTCGAGAGATTGGGAGAGGGGGGCTAGATAGAGGGGCAGAGAACAGAATGGTGTAGACTTATAGAAGGAAATAGAAAGGGGCGGGAGGAGAGAGAAGGCTGGTAACTTACCTGGTGCCTTGTTTCTTTTGCTGGTCGTCTAGGGAGCTATCCATGGGCCCGTTCTGACCCGAGAGGCCTGCCATACTCTTGTAATCTGTTCTTTTGATGGGGCTGACGTCACGTTGGCTCGTCTAAACTGCTCCCATAAAAATCCAACAACCGAGATGTGCGAGCGTTATCACTGCGTTCAGCCGTTGTCTGTGGTTTACTTCTGTTTCCCGAGGCCAAGCCGAGTCTTGGGAAGAAGAGGTTCGTTGTTAGAAGCACGAAGCAAACAACAGATTAGGTTAATGGTTTTATTATTATTCCAATTGTAAAATAAAAGAAGCGATTCATGGCAAATTACACATGACATTCGTGAGCACTTGATAGCCAGGATCAACTGGTTGCACGGCGACGAGACTAAAAACTTCTGCTTACTTTGACGGCAGAAGAGTTCAATCTCAGAGATTTCTCTCTCAACCCCCGCCTATTACCATTGCGGCTATTTTACAAAGGGTGATCAGTGGTACTGCCCCCCCCCCCC
>MUZC01004422.1:117475-129305 GCA_002072015.1 Radix auricularia | reverse complement strand
TATATATATATATATAAAACGATTCATGTATAATGTATATAATGGCACCGATAATCCTCAATCCGGCCATTTTGACAAAACCGTCGCCGACTTTGGCCCGATTTTAAAAATTTGAATCCAGTACAGACCTACCCAAACGCCCCTTCAATCTCCTGTTTGCTTTTGTTTTGTTTTTTTTTCATTTTAAGCAGCCCTCACATAACCAGTCGTTCTCTTATAAATATCCCGGTTTCCTCTTTACTCGTCTTTACTCTGTACCTATTTTGCCTCTTTCTAAAAAACGAGTCGATGACCATTATTTGACAAGAGGTCGAAATGGAAACAAGCAGTCAGCCAGAGACGCATTATCTTCTTTTGAACGTTAGCATAAGAAGAAAGATTCCCGGCGTTAATGACAAAGGTGAGGCGGTGTGCTCGGTCACGTGACACGACTTTCATTAACCGACTTCTTTTCTTACAACCAATAGACAGTGAGGCGGAAATACGTAATGCTTTTATGCATTCCCTGCAACCCATAATTTAAAATGTAATGTCCAGACATTGTTTTGCGGGGTACAGTGGATATGTCCATGATATTTAAAGCCATTTATTAAAGAAGAATAATATTAAAATAACAAAATGAGAAGAAAATACACCATCAGCTCTTTTTCCCCATCAGTATTTTGAAACTGGCGGTCTTGTATATCCATTTCTAAGTTGGTTATAGTTATCTTCATGCATATTATGACGAATTCCATTTGTTACCCTTATTGGAAGGAGGCTAAGAAATCCTATTGGATAGAATAAATCAAACGACACACCAACATCATCTTGTTGTTTTAACGAATTAATATCAAGGCATGGGGGGTTGGGGGACGCTGATTCTATTGCGATCAAACATTTTACAGTACACCAATGACGACTCTTCACATTAAAGATATTTGAATCTTAAGAGCTTGATATAACTTCACTAAAGAGCCCCACACATGTCTTCGCTATATAAACTTGGTATATAAATATATATATANTATATATAAACATGCATACTATTCAACTTGCTCTTTATGGACTGTAACAACACATTTTTATGTAACGCAATATCACATTAGAATTAGAGGCATAGGTACCACAGAAACAATCTAATTATTTCCACATATTATATATAACTATACTCCACGGCGCCCTTACCACATTTATCACACATAACGATTGTTTCTCGCGCTATAATTTGGGTTGTGTAGCGAAGTAGCGACCCATTTTTTTTCTTTCTTTTTATTTTCACGAGAACAACAATCTCAAAGAGGTTGTTTAGTTGTTTTTTATTTACCCGGTTGACCATATTTCAACTCACTTCATTATTGCTGGTATAGCGCGTAGTGTGCTCTTTCAACACCAAATACACACCCCTACTGATCTCTCTTTTATATAGGTTTTTCCTGTTAAATTACCATTTAAAATCGTTGATCAGCTCTAAAAACCGAAAACTAGTCCTCAACTTAAGGTTGCTTTGCTCTTAGTTCCCTATTCTGTGTATCTAACGTTTCGACAGTAAGTTAGGCTACGATAATGGTGAACATAAGAATTGACTCGTTAAAATGTCACTGGGAAAGTTGAACTGAAAGCATGGTGCTAACAGCGCGGCGTGATCCTGATATCATTAGTGCATTCTAATGTCAGCTGGAAAAAGTCGGGCCTGGACCACATTGACATTTTGCTGGTGCAAGCGTTATGGCTTATGGGTTTTTAAAATTGGAATACAATTATGTTAAATATACAGAGTTAATGAGCCAAATTAGAAATAAATTCCACGAGCTTTCCCCGGGACAAAATATGAGTTTCAACGACAGTTTAAAAATTATAGAGCATAATACCATCATGCAAAAATTGATATTTCGTTGCACAGAAAGAAAAGAAATCATGAACCGTGAATATTTGCACCAGAATCTCAATCTCAGTAAAAAAAAAAAAAAAAAAATCCAATTTCGATGACTTTTCGCGAATGGTTTTATAAGTAAAGGAGTTTTCACTGGACATAATTTTCTTTCAAATTTCAGGAGATTTCCAGTACATCCCGTATTTCTAGTTCTAGGAGGCTTAAGAAATCATGTATTCTACAATACGTCGTTGTCACACCGAGATCTGGCAACCTATACCGCTGCCTCCGATGAACTCGGCGCCTATATATGTAACTGGGGGAAAAAATACAATTCTGAGGAATAGCACAAAACTAAAGCTCTATAAACTATAAATCTTTAGGAACATTTAATACTGAAATATTATATCTGCAGAAAGAATGATGAAATTAAACTTAAATTGCTGAAAATGCATACAGCCATGTTGACATGACTTGAAATATGAACTAAAATGTTTTGCAGCTTTAAATTTTTTTTTTAAACGTAAAAAAACATGTTTTTTTTTAAAAATTTTTACTATAAATGTTTCTTATCTAACTAAAAATTCATTATAATATACAGCGCAAGAAAATCCGAAAATTCACAATTTTACTTATGTCTTATGTCTCGTAAAACAATTTTAATATAATTCGCACCGATCGGGTATATATTTTTAAAAAGTATAGTCAATATAATACGCACCTTATTGCGTGACAGGAAAGGTTGTTCACTATAATACTATTAAGTATTAATACGACACTCTAGCACAAATATTAACATGTTACATAGCGATAAATAAAGATAATATAAAAATTCAATAATTTAATTACATTACATTCGATCGATCTGAAATTTTGATACATCATTTTTATCATCGGCACGAGTCTGCCTGTAAAATTTCAGCTCGCCTGCATTCCTGGGAAGTGGGTTGAAAATCGATCCAAAGTTTTTTCGACACTCAAGCAAAACAAGCAGACATCCCCAGTTAATATAAAGGATTTCATTTAAAAAAGAGAAAGAGAAATATTGCTAACATTAATTGTCACTACCGCTTTTGATTGCCATCTTTATGCAGTGAAATTTTTCGACATCAACCAAGAGACTCATGAGTGCTTGTAAAATTTCAAGAAGAGTGTGACTCGTCTAAAAGTTGTTTAACATATTGTGTATTTAGTCTAAAGGTCAACAAAACAAGAACATAATCTAGAAGGGTTTGTCAGCAGGAATAGCAAGAAACACGTCTGGATCGGTTAAATATAAGATCTCCTATGCCTGGTAACCTCGCTCAAACGGACTAGACTTATTATCAACAAGTCTTTATGTAGCGCATAATAAAACATAAATAAACAGCTGTTGCCTCGACAACACCATCAGCTCAGCATGCACCAACACCGACTCCAACTGCTGCCTTAAGCACAGTTAAGCGACCCGATGTGGGTGTTACCTTAAAGTTTATCGGAGCACCACTCATTGAACTTATATAATTTTTTTTAACGATCTAAAGACCCGATGACAACACCCAGCCAGAGGTTTTATCAGATCGATATTAGAATGTTTACATTTGACGGGTGAATGATAAAACAGTAGGCACTTGTCTGCCATACGGAATAGACGTTCCAATAAACCTGAGCCACTAGGACTGGATGGTAAACCATTGCCCATGGCACTGACACTTTAATAACAAATCTTGTAGTTTATCGACACTCATACCAACCAGTCAGTCTACCATCACGAAATGGATTTTAATCAGAACACATAGTCTCAACATCAAAATGTCGCTAAAGAAATATTTAGAAGTAGAAGCCATTAACCAACAGTTGTCGGGAAATTTAGAGTAACAGCAACAGCATACCATTACAATGTTCGTTACAAAACTATTACATGTTCAGTTGCAGTACAATTGTCAGTTGTGTGACAAATTCGGCTTGCGTGTGTGGGAGGGACGTAGGCGATTACGTGACAGGTTTGTGACGAGGTGGAGAATAAATCCCAAATAGGGCTACTTCTTACAAGAGTGGTCTTTGACAACATAATATTTTTCTATCATAGTCATAGGTCATTAAGAAAAATTTAGTATGACTTTGTTTCTATATTACAGAATGAGAATTTAATGTTGGCAAGCTGTGGCGCAACTATTGTTGATGCCAACCAGGGCAAGCAGCCCGCTGGTGCATAATTTTAATGATTTTTCACAAACTTACTACGCGGTACAGGGCAAAACATAAAATGGCTATCTTACGTGGAGTAAAACATTCATTAAAAAGATGTCAGTACGTGGTTCTGGGCCATTTTAAAAAATAAATATGATAACAACCTATCATATAACCATGCGTTTTTTTTAATTTTAAACAAGTCTATAATATTAAATTATATTGACATATTTACTCAGTAGTCATTCGAAGACTAGTAAGCGGCCAGAGGGTTGTGATCATTTTAAAAGTAAGGGCTTTTCCATTTCTTTTGACCTTTGGCAATCTTAGCATAGTTTAAAACCATTGAGATTTTTGCTGTAAACAGATTATGATTCACTGAGAATCAATTGTATCCCGACCTTTGAACAGTCCTTGGGTTGTCAATAGCTAGACTAAGCAGCTAGAGGCAAGTATATTGACGGTTTTAAACTTATTTGTCTTCTGGCAAAAGAACTCAACTTTTAAAGATAGTTTCCTGGATTAGAAGAAAAAAAATCAACGACTTTTGGATCAGGTAATGTGAGATAAAGAAACTGAGATCCAAAGTCAGATAATATGCTAGAAAGTTTAATTAACTAATTGGCAAAAGATTTTTTTTAAAAATCTGCTTCATGATGTAAGTCAGATTTAATTAATTAGTTTGCATTCCAGCTTTAACTCTAAAGAACACATGTTTATTTTCTAACAACTACTATGAGGCAGATAACCTAAAGCGTCAGGGCTAGTTTTTTTTTTTTTTTATAGTTATCTTGGCTTATCTGTTATGACAAGTAAATAGGACAATATCACCTTATCATATCTAGCAACTAAACAGAGTTAATTGTATTAGATAGTTCAGTCCCCTTGCCAACCCGTTAAAATTGAGTCAAGATTCAATTGTAAAAAAAGCACTTTGTCTTTGTAGAGAACGAAATAAACAACCTAGACGTTCAAATTCAAGAAAAATTTACTATTTCTTATCAGCACCAAGTGAGGGGCGAGAATTAAAAGGTATTAGAAACATTGGAATTTATTGATTATTCATTCCTAATCTAAGTTGAAATAAATCCTAGAACAAACAAATATGCAATGTAATAGACATTTAAAAACAAACAATAAGAAAACACGGAAGCTTATAAGGGTAAAAACATACTTCATATAAGCATTCACAACAACGTGTTTCATGTTTTAAAAATTTTCAAGTGCGGATTTGACACAAATTTAAACATTTAACACATATTACTTATTGTTTGTTCATTTTCCAAACAATCTTTAATTCATGTAAAGGCATTTGATCATATCTCATCCTAAATTTCCATACAGATTTTTCATGGATTTCTTATTTACATCAGATCCCCAAGTAATTATTTATTTTTACTAAATCACTTCAAATTTCTACAACGAAAAAACAAAAAGGGATATAAAAATTACAAACATAAAATCTTTTATTTCTAAAAAAGTAATCTTTTATGCACATTTGTTGAAGCTGACTTCAATGTACAGAAAATGTACTCTCAACAGGCTTTAAGATGAATAAATTTGAAGAAAAAATTATTAATTTAGGAATTTGATTAATTACCTTATTGAGATAGTGCTGTAACTTCATAGTTAAGGACCATATTTTTGTTAAATAAAATGTATATTGTTTCTTTATTATAGTTTTAAATATATTGTTAATGTAATCTAGATTTAAAAAGCTTGCTGGCCACATGCAACAAACTGAAACTTTTAAAGCAATCAATCCACCTTTTGACAACTATATTAATGGCTTTTTTTTTACGCACTAATATTGAAAGGATATCTTGAAAGGATTTGTCACTTAATAATTACAACCTATAATTTTGAAATAAATGAAAATCATCAAAACTTGGAATAGATCAGTTTTTCAAGATCATCAAATAATATTTATACATAGATATCATTTTTTTAAAATCAAAATTACTCAGCCCCATGCCAAGCCTTCTACATGATAAACAAAAATCTATGCAGCTTACTGCTCAAAAGGATGTCAACATTTGATCTAAAAACAAAATATTAATTTTTTGTGGGTTTCAATTCAAACACTTATGATTAATAATTTAAACTAAACAAGTAGTAAATTCAAAACAAAAGTAACAAATTAACTTATTTTTAAAAATTCTACCAAGCTTTTCGGTTGAATATAAATAAAAATATTTTTTAATGATTATAGATTGTTAGATTTAAAATTCCTTTTCAGAGCTTAAATGATTTAAATATAATTTCAATATTTTATGGTTTAAAAAGATTGATGCAAAACAAAAATTGAGTTAAAATCTATTGTCCAATTAACAATTTTAGTTATCAATATCAATCATCAATGTGCATTGCTTGACTATGTTTAAATTGACATAGTCAACTGCACTGTACTAAATGCTCAAAAAATTATTATTTTAAGCCTTTCATTGTAAGCTAGTGTAAGTTTATGATTCAGGAAGGTATTGTTAAAAATAAGTGCTAGTATATAAAAAAAATAGGCAGAAAATCAACTTATTTCAATATTAATATTATTTTATTTTAGGGATGTACCAGATTTCGGCTCCAGCAAATCTGGAAAATGGCAATTTTTTACAAATCCAGCTCTGGCTCACTTTCACTATATACATCTGGCTGACCGGTAGAGCCCTAATTTAAACACATATATACAATGGCTCTGGCAAATCCAGGATCCTGTCATTTTAGAAAATACGGCTCCTGCTTGATTTCAATACATTAATATGGATCTGGCTGGATTTTAAAAATTTGAATCCGGTACAGCCCTATTACTATTTTATTTTGGTTGCTACTATAAAACTGTAATTTATATAAATAATTCATCTTTAATTTAGTCTTATTAAGACTAAGAATCATTAGATTTACTTACTTGATTACCTTTCTACTATTATTATTATTTATTAATATTTTAAAGACATTGAACATTGAATAATTTTAATATAAAGTAGGCCTATATTATAAAATATATTATATAATTATGTAATTACAATATTATAAGTTATAAGGATAGAGATATACATAAAATTAAAATAAATAAATAAATACAAGTATCATAATTTATAAGCATAGGCCTGGGGGCTGGGCACTAAACCAATGATGGCGATCCTATGCCACACGTGCCACAGATGGCACGCAGATCCGCATCAGTCAGCACGCAACTAAAATACTTCCTGAATCAAAACACTGTGCTGGCACTTTGAAAGTCCACTTTGCTATATAAAATTAGGTTTTAATTGAATTTTGGGCACAGGGCCCAAAAGTTTTTTCTATCACTGCACTAGACTAAGACTCCTCTGGGACTAACAAACAAATAAAATCATTTTTAAATTTAAATGTTAAATTTTAAAATATAATTTATGAATTTGGCTTCCCTTTATTTTAATGTTAATATTAATATTATTATATATTTATTATAACTTATAATCTTATATTTACAATTTATATTAATAAATAAAAAATGTTTGAAACTTTTTTATTGAATTGTTGATTTGGTCTATGGTTATTATAATAATAATACTAATATGAATACATTTCCTTTAAAAATATGCATTTTTTAAAAAAATTCTCACGTTTATAATTATGATTAATAATACAGGCAAGGTCAGCATTTAAATTATAAATTAAATCACTACACTTCCACTACATTTTGAGTTGGTGATTGACTAGACTAGACACTTCAGGACTTCACCACTAGACAGTTGCCTGATCTGATATCATTTCTAAGATTTCTAGTTTAGAGACTAAACACCAAATACCAATTTCTATTTAAAGATAAGGCTATGCGTATCTATAAATGAGAGCATATGAAGATAGTGTGTGTACTACCTGATATAGCAAAAAGAAAAAAAAAGGTCCTCGAATGAGTAAGCAATAGTCAGATCGCAGACGACACCAACACTTGAATACCTCAAAACATGGCGGCGCCCAATGCAGCGAAGCTATGGACTTATGGATGTCTAATAATTATGCATTCGAATCCTTTATTTGCTAAGCTTTTAATCCATAAAATAATCAAAAGGAAATTGAAGCATTATCACCCTTACATAAAATTCTAAGCATCCATAAATTCACTACAAGATTATGTTGCTCTCCAAATGAAAACCTAATCCATTTAACTGTAACCTACCTCTGCCAGATGAGCTGGTTTTATTTTCCTTTTAATAATAAAGTCACGTGACACAATATTTTGTGACGTGAATCGGGACTCCCCCATAATGTGGTTTATTTATAGACATAAAAGTAGGTCGTGTTCTCCATAATTAAAATTACGGTAGTTTTTCCTGAAACACAAATTACACAAACTATTTGTGTAAGAAGACAATAAATTTAAGCTTTATTTATGTACTAATACTAATAACAGTAGCCGTTTAAGCTAATGCCTTCATCAGTACAATAACATAAATTACTTAAATAAATCTTAAAACATTTCCTGAAGGCTAACTGAAGACTGAAGGCTATACTATGCCGCATGCCCAACTAAACATTAAATGGCTTCAAAAGACGCCGGTACTATGAAAGAGATTTAAAATTGTTTATTAAATGGGTTGGGGTGGGAAGAAGCATTGTAAGCATAAGTGACGTCAAGCACATGTTTAAAAAAATATGATGTCCATCACAACGTGCAACTTTAAATAAAAGTTACACTTAATTATTTAATTGCTTACAATTTATGTAATGACTTTTTGCATTACTTCTCGCGTGTTACGAAATTTGAGTGAGCCTTAAATTAAATACATATTTAAATGACAAAAAGTGTATTGAATCATGGGAATTTTCAAATAGAAAATAAGAGTTTTTATGGGGAGGGGGGGGCGCAAAGCTTAGTGGCGTCATATTGGATTTGGAGGGATCTACGTTTTTGTGACGTCGTGTGACGACTGGGGGGGGGGGGCGGTGAAAATCGGCCAAAATCGCTGACGTCATTTATGGACGGCCCTAATGGTCATTTAGGGGTGGGATGGGGATGGCTTATATTTAACATATCCTTTCATTTTAGAACTTCTAATCTAAATATAAAGTTCTTAGATGTAAAACTTGCAACCTAATAGACTACCCGCAGTTGTTTTTGTTTTTTTTAATTCAAAATAGCTACTTAATTTGTAATTAAATTGATAAGTAGAAAGTTTCTTTGCTTTTCTCTTTTCAAATATTGTTTGCCGCATCTCTATTTCTATCCCACCCCACCCACCCCACTTGTTCTATGGAAAACGGGAATAGATATTCCCATTGGGGCTATTTTGTTTGTTTGTTGTTGTTTTCAAATTTAAATTCAGCAGTTATGACATTAAATTTGTTACGCATAGCATTATATTTCATGCGTTATAATTTATATTGCCCTTTCCTTTTATCTATCTTTCTCCTCCTCCTTTCTCCATTCTATGTCTCACTAAATAGTTGATGGTCAGCTACAAAATAAATCGTGTTTTTTTCCTCCTAAAACTACTTTTTATTTCTTGATCTTACATGCACGACAAACTAAATTTTAGTAATGGAAATAGATAAGTGATCATTCGTTAGATCTGTCTTACACAGTGGTAAATCGAGATACGAATGCTTCAATATAAGAAAAATCCGAGATACGAAAGGTTACTCGAAGAATGTTTTGTTCTACGATACGGAAAAATCCAAGATACGAAAAATGCGCAGCTGTTAACAGTGAACATCACGTTACTGAAAATGTTCAAAATGGGTGCGTTGTTAAGCTGTTTAATGACGATTGCCTAAGTTCTTTTGAGAAAAATTGTAAAGAGCAGGCAAAAACATGCTTCCTTGGATCAATATTTTGCTAAGAGGGGACCTTTTTTTTTTTTATCTCCCCTGTGTCACAAAGTGTCACAAATCTCGCCGCTCCCCTCCCTAAAGTACGTCACACTTTTGAATTTTAAAAAACCCATCTTATTAGAATATTTAATTTAATATTTAAAAAACAATTCACTATTAAACTATATTAAAATATATAATTTCCACTTAAAAGTAGGGATGTACCAGATTCAAAATTTTTAATCCGGTCGGAGTTGGAGTCAGATTTGTTAAAATGGCCGGATTCTGGATTAGCCGGAGCCATTATTAATATATATATATAAATTAGGGCTCTACCAGCCTGCCGGATTTTTGAAGTGAAATCCTGACAGAGCCGAAACCAGAGCCAGATTTGTTTAAATAGCCAGATTCCAGATTTGGCGGGGAGCCAAAATCCGTATACCCCTACTTAAAAGAACTATCAGATTATTTAAATGACTTTGATAGTAGAATGGTTAATTGTCAACAGTTGTCACATATATTAAATAAAACAGGAACTTAATCTAGGTGGAACTTGAAAACAAAAATTGCAAAAATTAGATTTGACAATTACGTAAGACACACCATTTATCTGCTACCTTTTCATTTACAATGGGTTAGGTCAAGTTTTAGATAATCTTCTGACTATGCAATCTACTGACAAAGGAGAAGAAGTATAAGCGAAACTTGGCCTCACCAGTGATTAAATAATGAAAAGGAAACAAAACAATTTGACTAAAAATGAATAGATTGACAAATTATGTGACCAACTCTTGTGCTAAATTGAATCTGTTAATTATGGTCCTGTGAATTATATGCAATTTAAAAAATATTCACTGGACATCATCTTACCATGGTGATGTGCAGTGTTCATCCATAGTTACGACTGGAATCAATCTTTCACCACAATTGTTTCCTAGAAGGATAATTGCAGACAGATCAACTCGTCCTCATCAAGCCACTCAACAGCCTCTGAATGTGAATTTATTTTCTCTTCTGGAAATAACTGCCATGGGTTCTCTTTGCCTTCTACCAGAGATTCTCAAAGGACGGTTGCTTTTTAACTGAGTTGATTCTTGAACAGTTTGGGTGCGCGCATACGACTGAGCCCGAGCACTGTATTGTCATGCATGTTTCTTCAACATTGTTTGTGAGGTAAAATATAAGTTACATTCGTTGCTCTTTCGATCAAGTAAGCTGGTCAGCAAATATGGACAATAAAGATCATATGGTTTTACTTTGAAAACTCCTGTTGATCTAGGCGAAATGTCATCAAATTTGAGATTTTGTGTCACAAACAAGGGAGGAAACTTATGAGAATCTGCACCTGCTCTTTCTGAAGCCCTAGGTCCATAAGTTGTTTTTTTAGTTAATTGTGATTAGAAATGTAAAGAATCTCGTATGCAATACGTTGAAATAAGAGCTTCGTACTTTGTCGCAACATTTTATGTCTTGTTATTTCACAATTTGAGTGAAATATTGGATTGTGCGAACATGATTGTCAAATCATTCCTGATCCTTCGATATCAGTCCTGCTGCATCCAAATCAGATGTATGAAGAACACATTCAGGAGAAACGCATTTTATGCTATTTTGACATAAAACTAATTTAAATGTTTCACAAAATTTTTGAAAATTATTTTTAAAGAGAGACCACACGTGAGGTGAAGAAAATAAATGGTGAAACACAAAATTAGAAAGCGCAAAATAATAAATATATATAATAGCCCAGTGGTGTGGGTTTGTAACGTAACGCATAACGCAAGAGATGTACGACAGTCTACAGCAGTTAGTTTAGTTGAAAAATCGTGTTTTGATGAGCGCTGTAAAAATATTTAATAGGATGACGTCATTGTTTGGTGTGCATCGGTGCGCAAAATACAACCCCTATTATTATTATTAAATAAATACTTTGCGTACATTTCATAAAGTTTAATAATTCGTATTTATCAAAAAAGGACAAGTTAGTTGGTCTTTAAAAAAAAGGTTGGCGCCGTA
>MUZC01004422.1:78789-110239 GCA_002072015.1 Radix auricularia | reverse complement strand
GTTAGGTGTTGAAGAAATGAGGCGTCACATCAAACAGCAAAACTTCAAATAATAGTTTTTCTGAAATATTGGATTGTTTACAATTTGTATATTGACGTTTTACATGGATTCACGAGTGTTATGTTAATAGAGTGCAGACTTACACTAAATACATAATTACATGACAAAAAGGTACTTGAAATTGCTCAGTTTCAAAAAGAAAAGAAAAACTGCTTTAATTGGGGATGGGGGAGGTGCAAAACTTTTTGACGACTGGTTGAGACTTGAAAAATCAACAATAATTGCGTGATGCCATTTATGGACGACAACTTATAAGCTTAATAACTACATACGTGTAATAAATTGGAATATTTTTTGTCTAAACTCTAAAGGTTAACAACACTAAGACAAGTAAAATTAATTTTTAATTAAAAATAGAACTATTAAGATCGACATTATTATTATAATTATAATGATTAATGATGTTCATATTTAGGCCGTAGGCTATATAACAAGCATATTTACGATTCAATATTAATAGCTATTAGCCAAACGACCCATAGATTAGTATGCTTTTAATTTTAAGTCAGTATAACTATCACATTTTTGGTTTTGTGAATAACGCTAATAATATTCACACAGCTGTGGGAATAGCGCTGGCAATATTCACACAGCTGTGGGAATAACGCTTAGATTATTCACACAGCTGTGTGGATAACATAAGCGTTATTCCCACAGCTGTGTGAATAACGCTTGCCTTTTAAATATGCATGGTTATCAAACTATTCACCGTTGCTTTTATACTCGCAAATGTTAAAAGGTGCCTTTTGTAATTATTGTGTGTTGTTTCCGTAAAAAAAGTAAAACGAGGAATTCAGTTGGCATTTGTCATCAAACCATGCAAAAAAAATAAAAAAATATATATATAGATTTTAACTAAAAATCCCCATAGCTACATGCAAAGCACATAACACAAAGGCTATCATGAAGATGCAACTGCAAGCAATTTTGTTGCATTATTGAAAGCCAAAGCAGTTTCTATAGATGGGCAGTTGGACTCATCATTTAGAAGACAAAGTCAAGAAATTCGCAACAAACAGGGCCCCATCATTTCTACAATCCTATTTTGCGGCACGCATGATTCAGTACTTCGTGGAAAAGGATTATATTCTGGATATTTTTATGACCTTTAGAGTTTCGTGCAATCTGGAGTGAAGTTCTTGGTAATCATTCCAGTTTCACCGTCAAAACGACCCCTGACAAAACGGTCTCGACAAATTAGCCCCGACAAAACGGTCCCGGTCAAAACGGTCCCTGACAAAACGGCCACGGACAAAACGGCCCCGGTCAAAACTGCCCATGTCAAAACGCCTCGGGCAAAACGGCCCCGGTCAAAACGGCCGCTGACTAAACGGCCTCAGACAAATTGGCCCCGGACTAATATGTGTGTTAATGGTATTAAATTTTATATTATTATTTTTACTCACCGATTCAGTGTTCGTTTTAGTTCAAACAAAAAAATAATAATAACATCACAAGAAAGAATTTAATAGTAGTTAAACTATATGGTAGCAAGTCACAATTGTTTGTTGAGAAGAAATAATATCATAACGTCACAAAGAAATAATTTTACAATAGGACAACTTTCTTAAAAGTGACTAAATTGAACAAAGGTTAAATTTAACTTTAAAAAAGGAAAAAAAAGAAAAGAAACAACAACAAAAACTTAAATTTGTTGTAAAAAATGTGAACAATTTGTCTGGGGCCGCTTTGACCGGGGCCGTTTTGACCACGGACGATCTGTCTGTGGCTGTTTTGACTGGGTCGTTATGTCTGGGCCGTTTTGACGGGTCACCCTCGGCAACCATGCAAATCACTATAATTTATAGAAATGTGTGGGTCTCTCTAGCGTGAAGATATTGTTCGCGAAGGAAATAATTCAGTTGCAATATCTATACTTGCCGACGATACAAATGACATTTCGGGCATTGATTTGATGTAACTTGATGTTAGATTTGTCAAAGAACAACATGGAAAATTGATGATCACAGAAGAATTTCAGGGATATATTCCTATTATCTATAGAACAGCTGAAGGCTTAGCCAACACCAACATTAAAATTCATTAGAAATTTGGATTAGATATGACAAAGCTTGTTGGTTAAGGATACTGCTATTGTTCTAAAATGGCAGGTATCCAAGCAATAATTAGAAAAAAAAACCAAAAGCAGCATTTATACACTGCAGTTCACATGAACTTGATCTTGTCGTGATCGATTTAAATAATGTGAATGCTATACGAAACACAATAGGAACAATTAAATCAATTAAAGTGTTTTCCGAGAAAATAATCAGCGAAAAAAAAACTAAATCAAAATGTTCGTTTGCTATGTGAAACTACATGGACACATAAATATAAATTCTGGTGTATTTTTGCAAAAAAAAAAATGGACAGATATTTTATTTACATCAATCAGTAATGTAATCATTTATACTTGCAGATATAATTCTTTTTTTATGTTTGATATATGTACACTGTCTTCAGTCTTCAATGTAATTAACTTGCGGGGAATTCAGTTCAGTTTTAATGTAACAAATTTATGACATTTTTCTCAAATGCCCCCCTTGCCCCCCCCCCCTGTATATGCCCATGACTGTACCTGATATAATTTTATATAGTTGTAGACTGCATATTTTTTATTATATTATATTATGGAATTTTTTTTTTAAAAACTCTGACTTTTTTCTTAAGATTTTGGTTCAAAGCGCTGTATCAATGAATTCAATGTAAGTAACTGAAGCTGCTTTGGCTGAGAACAAGAGATTGCTGGTCTTAAAAATCTTTAAAAAATTTATGGCTTCTAAAATCAGAAATGATTATTGATAATAATAGATTCAAATTTAAAATAAAAATTGAGCTTTGAAATTAGCACAATTTTAATGTAAACAGTGGAAGTAGAGTCAATAAAATTAGGAGCTGTTAAGGGCTTTTAAAAAAAACAAAAAAACAACAACAACTTTTGTTCATAGTAGCAATTACCGGTAGTTACGTATTGGTCTTTGACGACACACGCATATTCCGTAGTTTTATTAGGTATACGCCATACGGCGTCAAAGAAAGCAGTTAGTCCGTTCGTCAAAATGGCGTTGTAAATAGTGAATTGAAAGGTTGCTCCTTACAAAAATAAAAGAGTTGGTAACGTAGGTTTGTCTCTTTTATGAAAAAAAAATGTTCTATAAATTATTTTAGGTTGTTAGTAATTATATTTAAACAGGTTTCATTTTGGAATAGTACTTTTAAAACTTTTTCAAGCCTCTCTAAATCAGGGTGAAGTGAAGTAAACGGTAAAGTAAAGTTTAGTTTAGTGAAAAAAAAAAAGTACCTCAGGATCGGAAATTTATTATCGGAAATTTAATTAGCTAACGGGCTTAAAACGTAACTCCCCTCTGTAAAAAGGGAAAAAGGTATCTTATGTTAGATATACAGACGCTCCTTCTATGCAGAAGATAATTACGTCCACAGACCATGAGAGATGATCTGTTGGCAAGTGATGCAGCGCCACGGCTATACTATAGGGCATAGGGGTTCCACGCATTACCCCAGCCGCCTAACTATTGTCTAGTTAGGTACCCATTCAGAGCTGGGTGACTCGGGGACTCCTCAGGCCTCGGGACCAAATCCTCGCCTTCGCGTGGATTCGAACTCGTGACCATCGGTATGACAGTCGAGAGCACTACCTCTCGACCACCACGTCCCACCAGGTAGGGATGGAGACAGACGTCCGGAAGTATTTTGGTAGTATTCTGTAGTAAACTGTAGTTTATAGTTTATTTATCGAAGTGATTATTCGCACGGTTTTCCCGTGCATATAATTTATAAAATTATTTGCACGTCGCGCATGCGTACTCCCAGCGGCTGATAACAAAATAATAGCCAATTTCACTCGATTTAGGCTAAATTGTGCAGTTATATGTTAATAGTACTAATATTTATATATTTATAGTACTAATACTAGTTACAATTTAATGATTGATGTCTATTCAATGATAATTGGATATAACTTTGAATAATCGCATAAATTTTCAAGTTTCTCTAGACTAATGGATAGTCAGCTAAAGAGTTAGTGAGTGTTATTATTGGTCGGGGGATCGAATCCTGATACAGTCTTTTTTTTTTTCTTTTCTGTTGTTTTTTTTTTTTTTGTGTTGGTTTTTGTTTTACAACCACAGTGACGATGCTTGCAAACACTCAAACAGGCTTTTTTTTTTCCAGGGACAATTTTTTTATATCCCATGAGTGAGTCACTGTTACTACAAGTGTTACTACTGAACTGAAGTTACTAGTTACTGTTATTAGTTATGCTTATACTCATACTCAGTTCAGTCTTACTTACACTTACAGTACAGAACAGAGTACGGACTCTCACTTTTTAATTTTTTTAAAATTATGCTTTACCATCATAAAGTCTTTCACTTTAATTAATAAAATGATTAATTATAAATCATTAATAATTAATTAGCGAACGGCGGTATGCAGGTCCGCTCAGACTCAGATTATTGCTCAAATACTATCAATATCAGTGACAGCAAAATTAGTTTACCATGCAAAAAATGATGTTTGATATTTTTTGTTCAAAATCTCATAATCATTGTCATCTTCATAATTTGTAGCCATTGGTCATTGAGTCACAGTCACAGTGACACTGTCTGTCAGTGGGTCAGTAACTAAATATTGTCGTAATTTATATTTGTTTTATTTGCGCAGGCTATTAGGTCTAATAATATTTATTTGACTCAATTAAACAACAATTAAATCAATTAACAGTAGACAGTGTCCTAAAACTTAAATATCAACTATACTAATACTTTACATTATCTTAATTATTACACTTTGTAGTTAGTAAGTGTAGATTAGCATTTCAAAACGTGCGAATAATTATCGGCATGGTCGAACCGTGCGAATAATTTTCAAAATTATCGGCACGGTTATGACGTCAAAACCGTGCGAATAACGCTTGCCTTTATTTATTATTATTTAGTCTACTTCCTTTTTCAAAGTTGCAGTTCTCAATTATTTATAAATGTACCCCTCGGCTACATTTTTACAAAATATTTCTGTAAGTGTGCTTATAGGGCCTTAAACTAATTTAGGGGCCGTCCATAATTAAAGTACGTCAAGCTCCAGAAGGGGGAGGGGGTGTAAGAAAAGTGTGAAAGTTTGTGACAGGGGGAGGTAGGAGTTCGGTCATGTGTGACATCACAGTCACAGTGCTTTATTTTAAATTTTAATTATTTTGTTATTAAAAAATATATTTTTGTACGAAAGTGTGACGTACTTTAGGGGGAGGGAGTTAAAAATTGTCAAAAATAGAGTGACATACTTTATGGACGGCCCCTAAATATTTAAGATGTAACACTTTCCAAAAATAAAGTTTAGTGTGTCTTGAGACCTCGATTTTGTTTGTTTGGCTCTTCAGTCTCAAAAGATTTGAGACCTTTGACCTAGAAAAACAATGTTTTAAATTTTTTAAAATTATCTTTAAAAAATTTGTCTAGAAACCTTGTTGTGTATCTTAATTATTTTTTTTTTTACGTATCATAAGGCATAAAAACTTGGAATCTTTTTTGCATCTCAAGCTTTTGGCATGATTAAGCTTTTGTATCTTTTGTAATGTTTCCTTTGAAAAAGGAAATCAACTACATGTACTTAAAACAAATTTGGAATATTCAAAGTCCCTTGTCTGTTTATTTAACATGAATATCATATTAATATTTTTACAAATTGAAATAAAGTGATTAAGTTTCCATTAAATTATTACAGCAAGCAAATGATCCAAACTGATAAATTTTGTGCTGAGGTAAATCCAAATGATAATTTATATCTGTATGTGTGATAGGATCATTTCTCAGCCCTGTGTTATTGTTGTTGTCACTGATAGTCTAAAGATAGCACCATGAGATATCAAAGTCATAAGGCTGAAACTTTTAAAGCTATGTTTTAAATAAGTCGGTTGCTATACCATGACGGTTAAATTTGTTATTTATATATGAATGTGATTATTTATTAGATTATTCTCTGTTTTGTCATTTAAAAGTTTAGTGTGTTTTTTCTTTTACCTCCAGTTTTAATATTATATGAGTCTTATAACTAATAAGATAGTAAATTCATTACTAACTTTTAAACTAGGTATAAAAAAATATAGTACCTCTAATAATCCATTGTTACTGAATTCTTCAGAGGATATTTAATGTTGTTAGTAGCTTTGAAAAGTATTCTAAAATTTTTATATGTTATAAAAAGTTCAAGAAAGAAATATGTGGGTATACAATATACATGTAATGTTGTTAAGGCTCCTATAACATATTTATAAGATATGTCAGGATTCTCATTAGAACGCCCTAAATAGAATACTCTTCATTGTTAAGGGGAGAACAATGCTAAAAAACTGCAGAAATTTTTAATCTGTTCAATGCTTCAATTTGTAAGTCTATCACTCTCATTCGATTATACTTTATACAGAAAACCTTAGGAAAATACTAAATGGCGAAAGGATTTCGTCCACCTTTGGTGCCTCCATCACACCGCAGCGTGGACACAGAGTCCAGACGACCAGTTCTGTGCTTGGGCCTGACCTTTGGGGTCACGTTTCTAGTATTTACTATCTTTGGAATGTCAGCTTGGAATGTTTATGAACACCGTTTTAGCAACAATTCACTAACTCTACAGACCAGTGACGAGGTGTCCATTAAAGAGGTTTCCAGTGACCTGTCTGCAATATTTTGTCATGCGTATAAGGTTTGTAATGTTCTCTGTATATGGCTTGTAGTATATCTGTATAAGGTTTGTAATGTTCTCTTTATAATGTTTGTAGTGTTCTCTGTGTAAGGTTTGTAATGTTCTCTTTATAAGGTTTGTAGTGTTCTCTGTGTAAGGTTTGTAATGTTCTCTTTATAAGGTTTGTAGTGTTCTCTGTTTAAGGTTTGTAATGTTCTCTGTTTAAGGTTTGTAATGTTCTCTGTATAAGATTTGTAATGTTCTCTCTATAAGGTTTGTAGTGTTCTCTGTATAAGGTTTGTAGTGTTCTCTGTGTAAGGTTTGTAATGTTCTCTTTATAAGGCTTGTAGTATCTCTGTGTAAGGTTTGTAATGTTCTCTGTATAAAGTTTGTAGTGTTCTCTGTATAAGGTTTGTAGGTTTTATTCACATCTAAATAGTTTTACATACATTTATAAATGCATTCAAATTAAAACATTCATATCCAAATTACAATTAAAAAAATAAAATAAATAATATCATTATGGTGCTTATAAGCCACATTTATCATTCAGAGAAATGTTAAATTGTTAATATGGAAAGTAAAGTTTGAAGAGATGTGTTTTTTGTTGTTGCTGACTTGAAGGCCTTGGTTGTAGGAATACTATGAATGTGCAATGGTAAAGGATTCCATTGTTTGCACGTGCAAAAAGAGTGACATAAACTTAAAATGTTATTGTAATTCAAAACCAAATCCAAATAACTCTGGGGTGCTAAAAATTAATGAGTATTGATAATTGATATAATGACAATGAAAACTTTTTTGTTTTTGTTTCTTTGTAATTTTCAAAGCATAATTTGTTTTTAATGCAATCAATATGATAAATGTGGTAATAAAAATTTATTTTAAAAAATAATGGAGATTGATTAAATTAATTATACTTGAGCTTGTCCTAAGGCCTTTTCATATTACAAATTATATATTGTATACAAACTGATTTGATGGATGTTTGATTACACTTGACATTTATTGTATCCATGATCAGGTAACCTCAAGAGCACCAGTAACCCTTTATTTCCTGCCCCGACATGCTGAAGTAAACACATCCGATAAAGATGTAGTTGCTATTTCCATTCACCAACTTCCAGATCGAGAGTACAGCTATAGAAACTTTTACATGCTGGATGGCTCTGCAATCAGTGTCTTTGCATGTAGCAAGGAGGATTATGGGAATAGAGGCTTTGAGTCTGAGATTGTTTTCCTTCAAGGTAAAGTGTTAGTTGATTGATCAGGACTACATGTTATTAATTTTATTAGCATCCTTGATCTGAAATGAACTTTAGTTTATCAATCAGGAAAACAGAGAAAATTTTAAGTCGTTTACTATTTGTGGAGAAAATTTTTTAAAAATCATTATTAACTGGGTCAAAGTTAAAGAAGTTAAAATAATTACAGAAAATAGTTTTAGAGGCGATGCAAGTCATACCACAAGATTTGCTTTCTTTTATCATTATTATAGTGAAAGCAAAATTGATTTTAGATTGGATTTAGATATCTCCAATGCAATTTAAGTTAAAGATATATTTTGATGAGAAATATATTAACTGGTTTGAATACTATTTTAAAATCTAATAAAAAATCATTTTTCTTTAAATATATGTCCAGAATTTTAAAAAATGCATTGATTTAGGTCATATATTCTTTATCAACATTTTAATTAGGCAGTGTAATCTTGTAATCAACTATAATAATAGTTCATTTGAATTATAAACAACTTTGTTTATCATTTTTACATTCTATCAGGGTCTGATAATTTTCGGCAGTGGCGGAAAAGCAGATTTTGTCATGACTGCACACGAAAACGTGTCACCATACCCAAATGTGGTGATCGTAAAAGTGACCTCAGAGCAGGCTGGCTGAATGACACAGTCACAGTGAATGACTATTATTTCTTTATTGTGTATTATGGTAGGCCGCACAAACATGACAGTGACCTTGGCATATTTGTTAATGGCTCACTCACACGCACTCATTTTGACACCCGGAATGCGGAAAACAAATGCCACTCTGGAGCTTTTTCCATATGCCAGTTTGAACTCCCATGGCTGTCGACGAAAGACCTGGTCATGAGATTTGATGAATTTAAGGACAAGTTTGAAGAGGTTCCTGTGTATACACAGTGTCAAATTCGACTCGTTTTATGGATTTGCCTTTTTGGCGTTCTACCTGTTGTCTGTATTATCCCAATCATAATAATTTTTGGGTGCTTCCTGTGTAGAAAAAGAGAGAGAAGTTTTTCCACAGTCAGACAGCAGGCTGTGTCCAAGTCAGGTAAAAGGCAAGATAAAAACATCCTAGTTGAACACGAGGTTGTGCCAGGGCAGGAGGAGGATGGGATGACCATACAGGATCAGTGAATGAAGCTATAGATGAGCTGTGGGTGAGAAACAATGTGAAAAGACAAGTTGTGTACTTCAGGCTTTCGAAATCCAAAGCCAATGTGGTAGCTGATTCATATATCCAGTCAACAGAGATGCATGCTGTTTAATGAAAACAAAGCAACCGTACCTGCCAGTGACCTCTTCAGAGTTGAAACTGAGCATTAAACTGAAAACACGGCATCATCTGCTTAAAGTTGACTTGAATGGCCAAAGGGTTTTCCCTGCCATATCTCAACTCATGCTACAAACTTTATAATCTGTCATTTTGAATGATTTAGTGAGTGTTCTCCCTTTCTGGTGACAGATGTATTGCAATGCTATAGACCTCAGTAGCTTGAACCAATAAGGCTATGAAGTTTAAATCTTATACTTATAATTGTAATTGAATCTAAATTTCTAGTGGTATCTGGATTTTAAGTGCATCTGTGGCTTAATGTATTCATTATTTTATCCCAAGTCATCTGGCGCTATGGCTTTTTCCAACCATGTGCCTTCTACCCATTAAAAACAAATCAATTTTATGATTTTTAAATTAATAACACAAATAAACAGTGCTGAATAAGATAGGAGGCCTTCTAATTACAAATGAGTTCTGCACAGTTCAGGAATGGCTGATTCACCAAATAATAAAATTGGAAGAGAAAAAAAAAACAGCTAATTTAAAATCAAGGATGATTAGAATTACCCAGGAAAATATTTGCAGTTGGATTTTTAAAAAACTGATTTTGGTGAACCTGATAATAGAGGCCATGTATTTATTCTCTTGTAGGCAAATGTTAAGCTGTTTATTATTATCCTGTTATCAAGAATGATGGATTAAAAAAACACAAGTATTTGTATTTCATTTAAGTTGTTATTTTGTTTTAAAAATGGATATTTTTGCTCTTAATAGGAAAACATATAAAAGCTGATGTAATTGTTTCATGTTTTGTTCCTTCTGGTGTTAATATTAATGGCATTTAAAATACAGTCATCATGAATTATTTTAAGATTTTTCTTTATTATAATAAAAGTACATGTTAAAGGGTAAAATTTAAATTCTGCCGTACTACTTTCAAATTCTTAATTCAAGAGAGACAAATGGTTGAACTCTTAATCTTATAATCTTTTTAAAAAGTAAAAATTATCTAACCTTATAATTAACTATTTCATTATTTACCAATTTTTAATTTTGTTACAGTACAATTGAGTATATTTTATGTGTAATTAGCCTAGAGTATTGGTACATTTTATGAAGCCATGAGATTGTTTTATATTTGGAAAATCCACCATAAGTAAAAAAAAATAAAAAAGAAACCAGAGTAATATATCAGAAATGTATTATGTATGTTAGTGCCAGCTTATTGTAAAATACTACAATTGTGTTGCAACTATGCTCATTATGGTTATTGATATTCTGTAAACAAAATTCTTTTAAAAATCATTGACAATTATTAAATAAAACCCTTTTTACCACGTTTTTCTTAGTTTGCTTTCTTGGATGTTTGTCTTTCCGGGGCAAAAATTGAATTCCTTTTTTGAACCACTTCTGATCATCCAATTTTGATGAAATTTTGCATGCATACTTGATTCACATGACAATTTAATATTTCATTAATTATAGTACTCAATTCTACTTAAATGAAAACTAAAAAGTATAAAATAAAAATATTTTTAAAAAAGTTTTAAAGATACCACGTTTTGTGAACTAAAAAGAAGAAAATAAACTAAAAACGTGGGGCGCATTCGGCTGAAATTAAATGAAGTATCATATATAGACTGAGGAGGAATTTGAAACTGAAAAGTTTAATGTAATAGCATTAATAGACCAAATTTCAGCCGAATGCGCCTGACGTTTTTAGTTTATTTTCTTCTTTTTAGTTCACAAAACGTGGTATCTTTAAAACTTTTAAATATTTTTATTATCTTTCTATCACAACTTACAAGTTATTTTTTATTCCTGATAATGTACTCATAATAAATTAATGTAAAAGGACTTCTTTAGAAATAGGTAATTATGACAAACAAACAAAAATAATTTTCAAATATATTTTGATATATTATATAAATGAATGTTTCTGTTCAAAATGATATAAAGAGACAAACTAAACTTAAACCAAGGAGAGTTGCCTGTTAAATTTCTTTTAAAAAAAGGAACATTCCCTCGGTATGAGAATCTGACAATCTTCTTTCAATAAATGTTAATGTTATGATGGTAGTAACTTAGGTCTTAAAAAATATGCCACCAGCTTAAAACTATCACCTAAAAATGTATTTTATTGTTGGGTTGCCATAGCATTTGTAATACAATCCTAGTGACTTGCATTTTCTTGAACTAATGATTGTTTTTAGCTATATCAAGCAATAAAGATTCCTTCACACAGAGTATAATTGCCGTTCAAAAGTTGCTAATAAATAATGTTTATCATTTTTTATTCCTGTACCCAAAAAAAGGCCTTAAAGTTTAAAAAAAGATATTCCCTTACAATTCGTGTCCAGTGACAAAAAAATTGTTGTAAAAATAGTTTTACATCTTTCCTACAGAAAATTCTGAGACAGCATTAATTTTAACATTTAATTTAAAATTTACCAAATTTCTTAAACAATCTTACACAAAACCTAATGGTTCTTACTGTTGACAATACAAAAAATGATTGGTTATATAATCTTATAGTACGGTGATATAAAATTGTGATTATGTTAATGACGGTGCTGAAATAACTCTGCATTTTACACATTTATTTATATATATTAAAATATTTATATAAAAAGAATATTTAAAAATTTAAAGATTTTAATACATCACAATCATGTAAACATTGTAGAAAAAAATGGAATTTATAAAAACAATTATTTTGTCTTCTACATAACAATAATAGAAAAACAGATCACCAGATTAACACATTTAATTAATGGTTCAAAATATAATTTGTATTGCTCCTTTCTATAACAAACTCAATCACATGTCATAATTTTATAACAGGGCTTTGCTGAACAAATAATGCTTCGCCAAGTCTGGTAATGGACACAAATATTTAACATTAACTAAACTAATAAAATGAGAATGGGAGACGTTCATCGTCCGCAGCTTTGGTATTTTGAGTTTGGAAGAAAGCCCATTTCTCTGGGACTCATCTACCTGCATTTTCATGAGTCACATCAGACAATGCTATCACTATTATGAATCTTGTTAAAAAAAAATTCTATACCATTGACAACCACGTAAAAAATATTAACAATTAAAAAAAAATTGAGACACATAAAGATGTAATCAAAACCTAAACTAAGTGAGTTTTTTTTCTCCTCAAAAAATTTAAATACATAAAAGGCAACATCTGAATATGATAATGAGAGGTTACAGTTCATACTAAACTTAAAATGAAAAGTTTACGTAAACTTTTAGGACATGTGGATTAATTTACTTTCCAACAATGGCCATCAATAGTTTCTTGTAGTCACCACTGGTGTCCCCATCAATAAAACTGGCCAACGATTTGCCATAAAGGGTCTGGAATTCTTTTTTGATAAAAGCCATGTCCACCTGTAGGAGAAAAAAAAATCAAGAGGCTATTGTTTCCTGTTAATAAGTCACTTTGACCTAGCTTGATAAAATTTATGCCTGTTTATCTTTTCTGATTTTCCTTTATAAAATGATAATAGACATTTGTGATTAAGGGTGGCAGTAGAAGTGTCTGTTTTTCAAACATTCTCTTAAACATTTTAGGGATTTTTATATTGACACCTCACTACTAGAGACAACAGCCCTGATACTCACCTCACTACGAGACACAACAGCCCTGATACTCACCTCACTACGAGACACAACAGCCCTGATACTCAACTCACTACAAGACACAACAGCCCTGATACCTCACTATGAGAGACAACAGCCCTGATACTCACCTCACTACGAGACACAACAGCCCTGATACTCACCTCACTACGAGAGACAACAGCCCTGATACTCACCTCACTACGAGAGACAACAGCCCTGATACTCACCTCACTACGAGAGACAACAGCCCTGATGAGAGCTTTGTCATTAGTGCCCGCCCCCTTCATGCACTTGTAGAGCCTTTCAGCAAAAAATGCTGCAGGATTTTTGGCAACTTTCACTGCGAAAGAACACAAA
Source organism: Radix auricularia (assembly GCA_002072015.1). Classification (NCBI taxonomy): domain Eukaryota; kingdom Metazoa; phylum Mollusca; class Gastropoda; family Lymnaeidae; genus Radix; species Radix auricularia. The sequence continues at coordinate 96,955 of MUZC01004422.1, read as the reverse complement.
AATTAAATTAGACTATTAACTTCAACCAAATATTCCCTTCTACCTGATAGACACAGTTAAATTGATATTACCTAGATGAAAACTACATCACAAGGCCAAAGTATTACTAATATAGTAAAAAAGAATGGCGGTCAATAACAGATATATTATAGAATATTAAACTGTATTTTTTCCATAAGTTGAATTCATGCCACTATAAACAGAAAATGTCCATCACATTAAACATTTTTCAGTCAACTAATTATTTAAAAAAAAATTGAGTTTCTCCTTCCCCCAAAAATGCAAATTGTAATATCAACGAAAGATTAGGCCACATAGTTCTTATATACTGTAGCAATTTCAGGTTAACTACTGCATCATATGTGTAAAAGAATAAATAAAAATAGTTGTTTTTATTAAAATATTAACCATAATGTCTTTCATCAATAGAAAAAAAAATTAAATTCAATTGCAACTGGCCATGAATTTTTTTTTTAAAATGTATTTAAACACCCCCCCTCCCTTCCCTGCAAATAAAATAAAATATTTGAAACTAGAAGATTTACAGATTGGGGAAATAACAGAAGCAAGAGCTGTGGAGAGAACTTGGTACCCCAAGGTAGAGTGGGTGCTGGTGGTGGGGAGGGGCGGGAACATTAGGATTGATTTGTTCATTTTATGGATTATTGAGAAGTTTTTAAAGGAAATGCACAACTTGCTTAGGTCAACAAAGATGAGCAAGCAGAGAAGATACTTTAGATGCAGCTGATATATATATACACATGTATACTGTGTGGCGGAGCCAAGTGTGCAAAAGGGAGTAACTGTTGTCTGGGTTTAGCTGGGGAGAGAGATATTTCTATAAATTATAGCTACAGAGTTTTCAGCATAGTTGTGTATATGTGCAAAGATTCAATCTAACCAGAAGTGCTGTGCTCAAACACAATACAGTAGGGATGGACACAAAAACATTTTGAAAACTAATATCTCTATTCACTTATAAAAATGTATGTTATTTTTTTAAAACAAAATCTCTTTGGGGTTACAAATGCCAACTAAAGGTATACAGATTTTTCATGTATTGAACTATTTTTATGTCATTTTGTGTCATGAAGGTGTACAGATATTTCACATATTGAACAATGTTTCTGTCATGTTGTGTCATGAATTATTTTGTAACCCTGGCTGTTGTTTATGGGGTAGTAAGGCCGTATTCTGAACATGTTATTTAGTGACCCTATCAGTTGGTTGATGAGTCAACATTGGGGTAGTAAGGCCGTATTCTGAACATGTTATTTAGTGACCCTATCAGTTGGTTGATGAGTCAACATTGGGGTAGTAGGGCCGTATTCTGAACATGTTATTTAGTGACCCTATCAGCTGGTTGATGAGTCAACATTGGGGTAGTAAGGCCGTATTCTGAACATGTTATTTAGTGACCCTATCAGTTGGTTGATGAGTCAACATTGGGGTAGTAGGGCCGTATTCTGAACATGAAAAGAAGGCATTAGCATCAGTTAAAGAATAGTGCTGCAGAAAGATTGCATCCCATAAAAGGCTTTGGTTAACACCATGCTCCCAAGACAAACATGCAAATATCAAAATGAATGAAAACAAAAAACACAGTTCTTCAAAGTAATAAGTAGATATGTGGGCTATCTTAACAAAATAATTTTTTTTCATGGTGTATCAAGCAGTGATGGGGAAACATATTGGAACTAAATTATATGTGATGTGCCGTGCAACCATCAAATAGAAGAACATCATTGAATGTGCCGGAGATATGATTGTGAACAAATTATGTCATATTTAAGATTACGTGAAACATCCAGATGTGCCTTAGGTACAGTTTAATGAAACATCATGTCACACCAATGGGATTTAAGCTGTCGGAAATGATTTGTTCATCAAACATTTATTCTAATTAAGCCAAGATTTGGCCAAAGAGACATCGACAAAGTTCCATTGTTCTGTTGGTTTGAAGTGATTACCTGCTGTTAAATAAGTATCTGAAACAGTGGAGTTGGGCAATTATGTTGGGCAGACAAAGACATTGGCAACCTCTTGTATAATACCAAACATTTATTACATTATCAACATTAAAGACCTATGTTATTGATATTGTAGAAATTGATGCCCCTTGTATTTTTGCAGGTCTAGTTTTTCCTGTTTGAAACAAGCTTGAGAAAAAAAACAATGTGTTAACAGCAGTTAAAAAAATTACTTTCCTTGATGAAATTTGACCCTCAAAATACATTAAAAAATGTATGAAATTGAGAGCCACTATTGTGCTAATAATTGAGGCAAGGAAATATAAGTAAACAGATTGTGGGTGTCTAAAAATATGAGGAAGTAGTAAATTGAGGAAGAATATTCTTGTGCTGTTTGTGGACCAAAAGTTTTTAAATGTTAAAAAAAACGTTAAAAAAACAACAGGACTTACACTTACAAGTTTGCACAATAAAATGACATACAAGTTCTGCATAATTTCATTCATAACAGAATTGATGAAAATAATTTGAAGACAAACAACAAAAATAACAAGCCAAATTATAAATAAATGAAATAGCTAAGCCCCAAACTGACCTATGGCCAGACAGCCAAGCTCCAGGTTGCCACTCATCTCAGCCTGTATGGACTTCTCAATGTCCTTGCCACTGATGGCCTTGTACTGGACAAAAGTTTCTCTCAGCTGGATGATGCTGCGTAGACACAGGACGCGGTTAAAGACAGACTCGTCCGTACCCATCTGCTTCTCACCTGCCTGCGGGATTAGACGTGTGTGAGCGGCTAAAGTAAGATAGTGGCTAAAGAAAGTGAGCGGCTAAAGTAAGAGAGTGGCTAAAGAAAGTGAGCGGCTAAAGTAAGAGAGCGGCTAAAATAAGTTTATGTGTATAAACACAGACTTATCTGTTCCCATCTTCTTCTCAACTGCCTGAGGGATTTACACTTTCCAGGGTGTAAACCAGGTGTGAGTGGCTAAGGTGAGTGTGTGGCTAAGTTAAGTGTTCTACACAATGCCACAAAAATATATAAGTTTTGGTTAGAGATATTCTCCCATTCCATAAATAACAAAAAAGTGGTCCCCCCCCCACATTTACAGGCCCTCACCCAGTGGACAAAACTTAACACTAACTGATATATTTAGTCCATTAGATATTTGCATGACAGAACTTTAGCACAGATTGATGATTCATAAATCTCAATGTCTAAAATAGAAGCTGTTACGGCTGTTTAACGTCAACCATTCCTTTGTGGTGAAAGCAAACAACATCTCATAAATAACTCATAATAAGAGAATAAAAACCTGGTAGAGCTCCTGGGCCTCTTTCTTGGCAAGTTCAACATCGGGCTGCACTCTGTCAGCCTCCCTGCCACCTGTCACCAGTGAGGTCAGCAGACGTTTGAAGTGACCGCTAGTGTCGGCCTGGATGTCACGCTCTAGTTCTCTCTTGTACACTGGCGGATAGAACAAGAGATGTATACAACATGAGCTTGTTGTTACAATCATTTTAATCAATAGCTTGTTATGTTACAATCATTTTAATAAATAGCTTGTTATGTTACAATCATTTTAATTAATAGCTTGTTATGTTACAATCATTTTAATTAATAGCTTGTCAATTTGTCTTCAAGAAATTTTATAAATTTGAATATTTTAATTTTAATAAAAAATGCACACATGAATTATTGTTTTTCAAGAAGAAATAAAAATGTATACCATATATTTCAGCGTATAAGACCCCCCCCCTCTTCCAACAAACTTTAAGTTTAAAATTTCCTTTCTATTTCTTTCCTCTAGCTGGTGAGACATGATGGGATCTTGACTGTTACCCAATTGTGTACGGAATTACGGTATTGTTACTGAACTGTATGAACAGGTACAAATATGATAAGACTACACTCGGCGTATAAGACTACCCCGGACATTAGAGAAGATTTTTAGGGGTTTTAAAAGTCGCCGGAATATATGGTAAATTTCAAAACTTGTTCTAAAATCTGAAGGATTATAAACAAAAATGAGATTAAACATACAGGCTTTGTACTGAGCTCTTATTTCAGCCACTTCTGCATTACTTCTGCTGCTAAGTATCTCAATCAGTGCATCCTCATCTGTGCCAGCGCCCTGTGGGAGGAAAACAACTTGTTCTGGGGCTATTCAAAATGCTGGAAACATTAATGACTATATTTGACTGAGACATGAATCGTAACTCCTTAATGTGTCCCTTCATTGGATATATGTTATTCTTTTAACATAACTACATAATTTCACCACAAGCAATTTTTGTAATATTTGCGTGTATTTGACAAGGAACAATAGAAGAATGCCACAAAGGTGTGTTACATAGGTATGTTACAAAGGTGTGTTCGTAAAAACATAAACACAAAGAACAATTCTCTGGTAGAAGCTTACAATTTATTAGATGTTGATAAATTGACATCGCTGCATTAGTTCATCACATATAATTACCTTGATGGCATCATTACACTCCTTGGCATCAAATATACGTGGATGGTCCAGCAAGGCCAAGGTCAGGTCCTTGAACTTGCTGCTGAGCTCAGACTCCAGGTCAGACTTCAAGTCCTATGGAGAATAAAAAAGTTGTTTAATGGTGTAGCACACTTTTCTCATAGCTTAGGACTGACAGGTTGGAATTGGCCTGGGTTCCCAGCATGTTAGAATGGGCCTGGGCTCCTAGCATGTTGGAATGGGCCTGGGCTCCTAGCATGTTGAAATGGGCCTGGGTTCCTAGCATGTTGGAATGGGCCTGGGCTCCTAGCATGTTGGAATGGGCCTGGGTTCCTAGCATGTTGGAATGGGCCTGGGCTCCTAGCATGTTGGAATGGGCCTGGGCTCCCAGCATGTTGGAATGGGCCTGGGCTCCCAGCATGTTGGAAATGGGCCTGGGCTCCTAGCATGTTGGAATGGGCCTGGGCTCCTAGCATGTTGGAATGGGCCTGGGCTCCCAGCATGTTGGAATGGGCCTGGGCTCCTAGCATGTTGGAATGGGCCTGGGCTCCTAGCATGTTGGAATGGGCCTGGGCTCCTAGCATGTTGGAATGGGCCTGAGCTCCCGGCATGTTGGAATGGGCCTGGGCTCCTAGCATGTTGGAATGGGCCTGGCTCCCGGCATGTTGGAATGGGCCTGCGCTCCCAGCAGGTTGGAATATGCCTGGGGGAAGGTTTGGTTATCACGAGAACAAGGGAACCACCTCTCTCTATCCAGTCCTGATAGACCTTGAAAACTACAGGAAAAAAATGTTGGCCTTCACCCAGGCATCACATTTGACAACTGAACAAATAGGCATTAACATGACAAGTCCATGAATACAGGTCATTATGTAGTCAATGATGGCAAGCTGGAAAATGTGCGGGTGATAATGCTGTGTATTGTTCAACAACTTCATTGACGAGAGCATAAAAATATTGGCAACTCACTGGAATACAAGTTTATAGATCAGGATCGATAACTCTAACGACTTATTCCTCGTTTTTTAAAATAAACTGGTTACGCCCCTTTCCCAAATCATGACATTTCAGTTTTACAATTTTACTTTTATTGGTTTCTTTCGTGAATTACGGTAATGTCCGGTCCACTCATCTAAACACCAGATGTCGGTTACTCTGATGACGAGTGACCGTGACCTTTACTCAGCCATTAAACTACAGAATACTAGTAGCTACCAACAGAGTTGGCATTGTGTCTGGTTGGACAAGAATGACTAAAATCTTCACGTCTGCCTTTGCTAATTAATTATTGGTGCGATATTTTAACATTGTATGCAACTGAGGGGGGGGGGTGAGAGTGACCATTTAACATATCCCACCCGTTAGTAACGCCCCCGTCTTCAGTTCAGTAGCGGACAAAATCAATCAAATTGTCTGTCTATTGTGGTATTTTGATGATTCTATAGCACTCTAAACGAACCAAATCTTTACCCCCACGTCTTCTAGATCTTGACTGTTAAGGCCTCTAGAGTCTAGAGGATTCCTCCCACCTCACCTCCCAGAGCCCCCACCCTACTGTTCTATCCACCAATTCAACACACACCCTCAATTCCATTGTTCAAATTCAGTGTTTCGGGTACCCAACTTGACTACATGAAATCTCTTGGGAAAAATTTGGGAACCACTCAACCAAGCTCCAATAAAAATCCAGGGGCATAAATAAAACGCCAAGATGCCCCCATCCTGCTCCCCCATTTTATTATTTTCCCAACTCACTCGCTGATAATCCAACCTAAGCCACGTCACGTCTTAGAGCAGCCCCCCCACCCTTCCCTCCTAGAGCCTGAATGACGGTGAGCTGGGGATGACGCAACAATCACATGTCAACGCAGATCTCGGTTTTCTACATGACCTATACAAATTCTATTGCCATTGCTGACATAAGTGTCCTTTGTTATTTATTTGCTGACCCTAAGCCGTGGAGAAACACAGATTTATTAACGGAAATTTCCAACTTGAACGAAATGTAGGGCGAAACGTGAACTACTTTGATGGGACATCTCTTCAGTGAGCAGAAAGATAGAGAAGAATAAGAGAAAAAAAACACAATCAGAGGCTCGCCCATGCCCTCAACATGACATAAGAGGGCCACGCCCATGCTTTCAACATGAGAAGGCCACGCCCATGTCATCATGAACAAAGACTCAAAAGCGTCCTCACGCGACACGATAGAGTCAATGGGTTGTACAGTACATCAAGTCACTACTCACTACATGGACATCTTTTATCACATCACTACATAGACATCCTTTTTATCACATTATTCACATCACTACATCGACCTCTTTTATCACATCACTACATCGACATCTTTTTAAATCACTTATATTTGTAGCCGAGTGGTGGCTAAGTTTATTTAAACAATCAAGTCCAATTCACGTAGGTAAAGAGTAAAGATACGAACAACTTGTGTTTAACACAAATCAAAACATGCCATGGCGGACCCAACCGTCACTCTTTCTCTCTCCACTTCCTTTCCTCCTTCATCTCCAGTGCATCTCGGTGCGATGCTGTCTACGGAAAAAAAAGGTAAAAAGTGACCCACTTCCCTTGATCCCATCGAGCTAAAATTTTGCACATAGACTTTCGTCACCTAACAATACATTCTATCAAAATTTCATATCAGTCAAATGTACTGTAATTAAATTAATGACTCTGTATATTTTCTTTATGTAGCATGTGAATATTTGTGCTGGACAAGGGATCTGGAAACTTTTTGTCTGAGAGAGCCATACACAACACATATTTAGTCTGAGAGATCCATACACAACACATATTTTGTCTGAGAGAGCCATACACACCACAAATTTTGTCTGAAAGAGCCATACACACAACATATTTTGTCTGAAAGATCCATACACACCACATATTTTGTCTGAGAGAGACACACCACATATTTTGCCTGACAGCGCCATACACACCACATATTTTGTCTGAAAGAGCCATACACACCACACATTTTGTCTGAAAGAGCCATATACACCACATATTTTGAAAATTAATTATGTGAGAGTAAAACATTATGTTTAAATGTATGTATTTTGTTTAATTTCAAAACTAAAAGTACAACAATTACGTCTGTGAATTATTTTTTACTAACGTTATGTTGTCTTTTTTAAATATGCAATTAACATTTAGATTAAATGAGTCTGAATAAACTTTTTTATTAATCGAACATGTGTTTGACCGCCAGAAGCAGCCATCGATAGAGCCACATCTGGCTCACGAGCCATGGTGTCCCGACCCCCGTGCTAGACTGTCGCGCGCGGTGCGTATTAAATTGAACGCATGGTGCGTATTATATTGAACATAACCAATGCTTTAAGTTGTGTCTCGTATCTAAGGGATTTATAGTAAAAAAACTTCATTTTTACGGGTTGTTTAATTAACTATCACATCATTACATAGACATCATTAGTGGCCTCCTCAAGTCACTATAAGTGCTATAAACACTATATATAATACACTAAATACTATAAACACACGACTCTTTCAGTGAATCCTAACACAAGACACTTTCAGTGAATCCCAACAAGAGACACTTTCAGTGAAACCCAACAAGAGACACTTTCAGTGAAACCCAACAAGAGACACTTTCAGTGAATCCTAACAAGAGACACTTTCAGTGAATCCTAACAAGAGACACTTTCAGTGAAACCCAACAAGAGACACTTTCAGTGAATCCTAACAAGAGACACTTTCAGTGAATCCCAACAAGAGACACTTTCAGTGAAACCCAACAAGAGACACTTTCAGTGAATCCCAACAAGAGACACTTTCAGTGAATCCCGACACAAGACACTTTCAGTGAATCTCAACTAGAGAACCTTTCATTGAATCCCAACACAAGACACTTTCAGTGAATCTCAACAAGAGACACTTTCAGGGAATCCTAACAAGAGACACTTTCAGTGAATCCTAACAAGAGACACTTTCAGTGAATCCCAACACAAGACACTTTCAGTGAATCCTAACAAGAGACACTTTCAGTGAATCCTAACAAGAGACACTTTCAGTGAATCCCAACAAGAGACACTTTCAGTCAATCCCAACAAAAGACACTTTCAGTGAATCCCGACAAGAGACACTTTCAGTGAATCCCAACAAGAGACACTTTCAGTCAATCCCAACAAGAGATTTCAGTGAATCCCAACAAGAGACACTTTCAGTCAATCCCAACAAAAGACACTTTAATTCAATCCTGAAACATGACACAGTTTGGGAACGTGGAAGAAAAAGCGCTCGCTGTAAGTGCAACGGGAGTTTATCTGTGGCAAATTGTCGTTCAAATGAAAACTTTTTTAAAAATAATATAATTCTTATATAGAATCTACAAGGAGTCCTCGGGTTAGGCTGTTTCGTGGGTACGAACGCACCCCATAAAAATTTAAAAAAATAATATTACGCGTTGTTTTGCGCAGTTAATATTTACTTTAATTCATTAGGTAAGGAATAGTTTTGCTTAAAAAAAAACTATTTACTTAATTCAAGTGGAAAGGAATTGTTTATTTAAATATTTTTTAATGTTATTTAATGTTACATTTTTATAGCACTTTACGTACAGTACTTTACACTAGATTTTGGTTTTTTTTTAATGTTCCGACTTACACTGCAAATCGTGTTATGATGCGTCTTAAGTGCGGATCAACGACGTAGCCCGGGGACCCCCTAGCCCCTCCCCCCACCTGGATAGTGTATTAATTAAACAACCGGTAAAAACAAAAATATTTTTTACTACAAAACCCTTATATGTGAGACATAACTAAAAATATTGGTTATGTTCAACATAATACGAACCGCCCGCGCGACAGTTTATACATTTACAGATCGGGAAAAATATTATCAAAGTGTGTTCAATATAATAAGCATCGCGCACCAGAATAGCATAAACATTGACATGCTACATAGAGATAAACGAAAAATGCATTAATTTAATTACAGTACATTCAATTGATCTGAAATTTTGATAGATTGCATTGTAAGATGACAAAAAAGTCTACGTGCAAAATTTCAGCTTGATAGAATCCAGGGGATTGGGTCATTTTTTAAAACTTTTGTTTTTCCACGGAACCACGCCAGACAGACATGACGGTGGAGTTAATATAAGGGATTTAATTAAACGACCCGTAGAAACAAATTTTTAGCGCATTTTCGAGATGTCGAAATCGCTATTGCCCCCGTTTTGTCCGTCTGTCTGTCATCACCATGATCACAGGATCCATAAGTCCTAGACCCATGATGTATATATGTTTTTTGTATGTCCTGACCTGCCATTGGTGCATCAACACTCAGTTACTCGATCCGTTAAAAAACCCCGTTAAAACTACCAAAAAACTTTGCGAATCGAGAGTTAACACTGGCACAAGGAACGGGCGCCATTGCCGGAAGTCGAATACATAGTTTTTCAAGCATTCAAGAGTGGTGTGAAATCGTGCAAAAGAATTAATTAGTGTTTTTTTTAGTTGACGTCATTAAAATATGTGTAAAAGTTTAGAGATTTTTACTTCATCATTTGTGGTGACTTGTAGTTAGATTAAAGAGAAAATAAAAAATTATAAAATGTAAAGAAATGACTTTTAAATAATTTTTTTTCAGGTATATTCATTACACAAGAAAATTCATAAATATATGTCTAAAATCTAAACACAATTAGTGATAACTACATAATGCTGATATCTAACATAAGTACTGATACACAATACGAAAATGCGCTAACACGTCCTGAGTCCAAAAAGGGACCAGGCTTAACATGATTTTTTGACTATAAATCCCTAATAAATGAGACATAACTAAAAGTATTGATTATGTTCAGTATAGCACGCAACGCGCGACAATAAGCATACACATTTACGGATCGGGGATATATTATATTTTCAATATAATACGCACCGCACCGCGCGATAGGAAAATATTAAAATGGTTGTACAACATAATCCGCACAGCGAGACAGTCTAGCACACAAATTTACTGTTACATAGAGATAAACTAAAAATTTATTAATATAATTTCGGTACATTAGATCGATCTGAAATTTCGATACAATGAATTGTTTTAGGTGACGAAAGTCTATGGGAAGTTGGTCATTTTTTACTTTTGTTATTCCGCTGGACCACGACAGATGGAGAGAAAGAGATGACGACAGACATACAGACAAGACCGTGAAGTTAATATCATGGATTTAAAAATGTATTTCAATGACGATTGTTGTCCAAGTAAGTCAAGGCTATAGGGGGCACATGAACTTGGTGTTCAAATCTGGGCCCACTCATGTAATGTAGTCGTCAGGGACTTACACAGCCACCACTCTCAACAACAGACAACAACCGACGTCTTCGAATAACACGGTGTAGCCCATCCTTTAATCTGAGGCAGCTGATGAAACGCCCCTGTAGGCTCGTGAGGACCGGCACTTAGAGGTGGGAAAACGGTTTGTCAATACGCGAGTCATGTTTTCTGTGCCGGCTGACATTTGGCCCGATAAACACACTCTCTAATCAGGTGAGTAGGTAAGAACCCCCCAGGTGAGTAGTGATAGAACCGTCCAGATGAGTAGGTGAGATCCACACAGGTGAGTAGGTAAGATCCACCCAGGTGAGTAGAGGGCATATCCTTCCAGGTGAGTATGTAAGATCCACCGAGGTGAGTATGTAAGATCCACCGAGGTGAGTAGGTAAGATCCACCGAGGTGAGTAGGTAAGATCCACCGAGGTGGGTAGTGGCAGATCCAACAAGGTGAGTAGTTACAGATACACCCATGTGAGAAGTGGCAGTAACACCCAAGTGAGTTGTGGCAGAACTAATCGGGCGAGTAGTGGCAGATCCACCCACGTGAGAATTGACAGATCCACCCAGGTGAGTATTGACATTTCCACCCAGGTGAATAGTGGCAGAACCACCCAGGTGAGAAGTGACAGATCAGGTGAGTATTGACATTTCCACCCAGGTGAATAGTGGCAGAACCACCCAGTCGAGTAGTGGCAGATCCACCCACGTGAGAAGTGACAGAGGTGAACTTTAAGATAAAAGAAGTAAATTGTAGTGGCATCGACGTGTCGCGTCTGATAACCAAACAGGTGCTCGCCCTAACACGTGCTTTGAGCGGCAGGCCCAGGAGTGGAGAAATCTCAGATGACGGGAGGGGGTGGGAAGGGGGAGGGTCGGGTCGATGTCTATATCCCTTCAATGATAGACACGTGGCGAATCCTAAACTGGAAGTTAAGAGGGTCGGGGTCAAACAACCTGTAGGTCCCAGCGCTCATGAACGATGTCAATGCTGACGTGAGACAGAAATGTGGGGCTTGACCTCGTCTGGATTGTATGGCTACATGTTGTCATTGAGTTGTATGGCTACATGTTGTCATTGAGTTGTATGGCTACATGTTGTCATTGAGTTGTATGGCTACAAATTGTCACTGGATCGTAAGGCTAAATGTTGTCAATGAATTGTATGGCTACATATTGTCACTGGATCGTAAGGCTAAATGTTGTCAATGAATTGTATGGCTCCCGAAACATGTTGTCATTGGATTGTGTGACTACATGTCGTTATTGGATTTTCTGGTTACATATTGCCATGGAATGATATGGCTGGCTACATGTTATTATTGAATCATACGCCTAGCCCTCTATTCAGTATTAGCTAGATACCCAACATTAAAGGTCGGGACAATGTGTAATAACTGCTATTTAAGCTTTTTCTACTATATGGACAGACTAAGTTAGTAATTATAGCAAAGATTCACGTGACGCCTATGTTTGTTAATATGAGTTCTACTGATAATAAATACATTGTAAACATTCAGATGTGACATAAAATTTGTTCCAAGTTTCTGTAACAAACCAATCCGGTATTAAAGAATGTGACGTAGAATGTTTTGGAAAGAATGTTTTGGAAGTTTCTGTAACAAACCAGACATACAATGTTTTCGAAGTTTCTGTAACAAAACCAGACATACAATGTTTTCGAAGTTCTTGTTAGGACGATATCAACCTGAGCACTGTATTCAAGTACACGGGTAAAACTTCAACGTGAAATCAATCAAAATGTGTGTCGTCAGTTTTCGTTGTTGTTTTACAAAAGAAAACGTGTTGTTCGGTAATCTGTCATTTGACCCATACCTCCCAGCCCGCCCCTAGCAATGCCTGTTGATATGTCTTCTCATTGATCTATGAGTGCTGGTGGGATCAATGGCGCAAGTCAAGACAACTTCATGGGGGCGGCCATGACTGGATAGAGACAATTTCATGGGGGCGGCCGTGACTGGATAGAGACAACTTAATGGGGGCGGCCATGACTGGATAGAGACAATTTCATGAGTGCGGCCATTACTGGATAGAGACAATTTCATGGGGGCGGCCATGACTGGATAGAGGCAATTTCATGGGGCAGCCATTACTGGATAGAGACAATTTCATGGGGGCGGCCATTACTGGATAGAGACAATTTCATGGGGGCGGCCATGACTGGATATAGGCAATTTCATGGGGCAGCCATTACTGGATAGAGACCTTTAAAAAAAAAGGTTCTCATTGTGGCGGCAAAGATCCTCTCAACACAGAACACTTTCCTCTCACCACAGAACACCTTCCTCTCACTAAGGAACACATTCCTCTCACATCTTGATCTCGAGGGATGTTTCAGTCATTTAAACGACATGCAACATTTACTACGGAAAAGCAAGAGCAGCCTTCCAGCAACTCAAGAATGTTTGGGTCACCAACAACTTAGGCATCAAGTTAAAAGTAAGGATTTTTAACGCTATGGTAAAACCAGTGCTGCTATATGGAGCTGAGACATGGAGAACAACGGCTGTAAACCTGACCAGAATCCAGACCTTCATTAACAATTGTCTAAAAAGGATTATCAGAATTCACTGGCCGGACAAAATCAGCAACCGGGAACTGTGGCAGCGGACTAAACAGAGGCCCATTGAGGAAGAGATTCTTCAAAAGCGGTGGAGGTAGATCGGTCATACACTAAGGAAACCTGCTTCTAATACAACAAGGCAAGCCCTGAAATGGGCAAACGGAAAAGAGGCCGTCCAAGAAACACCTGGCGCCGAGAATTGGAGGCAGACATCAAGAGAATTGGCCATGAATGGAAGATCCTGGAGAAAATGGCCCAGGAAAGAGATGCCTGTAGGTCTCTTGTAGGTGGCCTATGTCCTAGGAGGAAGTGCAGACGTCGACGATGATCGGTAGATGTCCCTCATGGACGAGAAGGCTCAACAACAACAACTCAACAACAACATTTACTAACAGAAGAGCCGCAGTTGTGCACAAGCATTTATTTAATCTGCAATTTACTTGGGGTTTTCCCTAAAATAAATGTTAAGTTTTAAAAAACAATTCTTTCTTGGTTGAATCATCCTTCATCCACACGACTCTTACAAGACCATTGGACGCCTTTATAAAACTCTTTAAAAAGGGGCATTTGACTTGAGCGAAGCGAAAACACGCCAATAAATGATGATAGATCCTGATTGAATTAAAAGTGAGGTAAAACAAAATTTTACCCTCTACCCTTCTCACGGGTTCTAGTATCCCCCCCTCACGCCCAACCAGGTTAATGGCAGTTACAGGTTTGTGTAGAAGTGTACATTTTGGCCAACAAACTAGTCAAATATTAAGTGTTGTATTCTTTGTAGATGCATACTTGATGAGGTAATTGATGAGGACTCAACGAGGGCCCGCTGTCACTCCCCCTCCCCCCCAAACAAACCAAGTAAAATCTGGGCCGCCAATTTCTTTAGTTTACATGAGTCTGTCTGTATCCACAACTCGGCACATAAACAAACAGACGGAATCAGTTGCGTAGCGTGGGTGGGGCTGTGGGGACTGCTGCCCCGGGCGTGAAAAGTCTTGGGGGCGCAAAATTGAAAACTTTTATTTTCAACATGTCCACGGCGATTCATTTTCACCTTGCCCGGGGCACTGGCTACCCACTCTGAGCCGTTGGTGGAACAACTGGACGCAAAGTTGACTGACTTACAGTTACGGGCAGGTTTAATTGATTTTGTTGCCAGTAGACTTGCTGGATAAACTTGAGGCGCCACGCCCCCAGCTTTGGTCTAGTGTTAGAACACTGAGGTGATAACGAAGGCACGCACCGTCTAATGGCAGGCCTGCAGATCCGATCATTGCATTAACAATATGGATCTACTCGTTACACGTGAGCTGGGACGGGGGCGACGGGAGGGAGAGGGGAGTATTTTCGCCAACTCAGCCAACTGAAATGTCATGATTTCCCACCTTCCTCCCACCCTACCCGGGGTCGTTCCTCGAGTCTTTAGTATATGAGAGGTCTCAAGCTCTTCAAGGGAATGTACCCACCAACCAGCACCCCACACGCACACATTACGACTCCCCGTGAACCATCCCCGGGGCGTCACGAACTACTTGAACGATCTGAGCAATCGTCAAGAACCCATCTTTTGTCCCAGTAAACGATTGACAATAAATGACGCCAGTCATCAGACCTTCACCCCCAGCACGAGCTGCTGTCGTTTCGTGTCACACGATGATGGTTGTTGTGTTGGAGGGGGGGGGGGAAACTTTCACACCCACCGAGGAAAAAAACAACAACCAAACCTGCAGAAGGCCGACAGTTAACCCCCACGCCACCCCAATTTAAAAAATAATAATAATTCCGCCCTGAGAGAACTGCGCCCCCCCCCCCCAAATCTCTTACATACTTTCTAGTGCATCTATTTGGTAACAGAAAGCACATCAAGTTCATCAAGGAACGGTTCTTTGAACTAAAATTGTGTGACAAAAAGTTCACGGATGTTGGGACTGACGCTTTTACCACAACTATTGTGTTATTTCTTTGCGGCTCCCAGCATTGGTTCTGATGATGTAGGCAAAGTTTTTTTTTTTTTTTTTTTTTGGGGGGGGGGGAACATGCCCAAGTGAAAACGCCCCTGCCCGTGTGTCAACACGTGTGACACGCCACTGACACGGCTTCAATATTTACTCACTAAACATGGAGGTAGGCTATCGGAAAGTTAAGTCAAACATACCGCAACGACTCGGACATTCTCGGGGCAGATCACTGACCACGTCCACAAGCTATTCTGGTCAACAAAGCAATTCCTTCTACTTCTACACTTGCCAACTATTCTGGTCAACAGAACAAGTCTTCTACACTTGTCAACTATTCTGGTCAACAAAACAAGTCTTCTACACTTGCCAACTATTCTGGTCAACAAATCGGGTCTTCTACACTTGCCAACTATTCTGGTCAACAAAACAAGTCTTCTACACTTGTCAACTATTCTGGTCAACAAAACGGGTCTTCTACATTTACCAGCTATTCTGGTCAACAAAACAAGTCTTCTACTTCTACACTTGCCAACTATTCTGGTCAACAAAACGGGTCTTCTACACTTGTCAACTATTCTGGTCAACAAAACGGGTCTTCTACACTTGTCAACTATTCTGGTCAACGAAACGGGTTTTCTACACTTGCCAACTATTCTGGTCAACAAAACTATTATTATACACTTGCCAGCTATTCTGGTCAACAAAACGGGTTTTCTACACTTGCCAACTATTCTGCTCAACAAAACTATTACTATACACTTGCCAGCTATTCTGGTCAACAAAACAAGTCTTCTACACTTGCCAGCTATTCTGTTCAACAAAACGGCTCCTACACTTTCCAGCTATTCTGGTCAACAAAACAAGTCTCCTACACTTACCAGCTATTCTGGTCAACAAAGCTATTCCTTCTACTTCTACACATGCCAGCTTTTCTGGTTGAGTTATTTCAGCCGACTGTTGTGTTGTACAACTAAAATAACGACCACTAAATAAGACTGAATGGACACGACCGAACTGGTTCATGGGAAGACGACTTTACGCAGCAGAGTCCCTATGGAATCAAGATGAATATTTGGACACATATGTCTTAGTGTTTGGTGCACACAATACTCATGTAAATGACGTTTAAAGTAAGTTTGTGTCAAGATCGCTATGTAATTACTCGTGCAACATATAGACAGCACAAATATCATCCCGGGAACAACTCACTTATACGAACCCACTGGGAACAACGGACTTATTTATCCGAACCTACTGGAAACAACGCACTTATTCGAACCTACTGGGAACAACGCACTTATCCGAACCTACTGGGAAAACGCACTTATCCGAACCTACTGGGAACAACGCATTTATCTGACCCTACTGAGAACAACGCACTTATCTGACCCTACTGGGAACAACGCACTTATCTGACCCTACTGAGAACAACGCACTTATCCGAACCTACTGGGAACAACGCATTTATCTGACCCTACTGAGAACAACGAACTTATCCGAACCTACTGGGAACAACGCACTTATCCGAACCTACTGGGAACAACGCACTCATCCGAACCTACTGGGAACAACGCACTATTCCGAACCTACTGGGAACAACGCACTTTTCCGAACCTACTGGGAACAACGCACTCATCCGAACCTACTGGGAACAACGCACTCATCCGAACCTACTGGGAACAACGCACTTTTCCGAACCTACTGGGAACAACGCACTTTTCCGAACCTACCGGGAACAACGCACTTTTCCGAACCTACTGGGAACAACGCACTTATCCGGTTGAACCTACTGGGAACAACGCACTTATCCGGTTGAACCTACTGGGAACAACGCACTTATCTGAACCTACTGGGAACAACGCACTTATCTGAACCTACTGGGAACAACGCACTTATCCGAACCTACTGGAAACACACTCATCCGAACCTACCGGGAACAACGCACTCATCCGAACCTACTGGGAACAACGCACATATCCGAACCTAGTAGGAACAACGCACTTATACGAGCTACTTAGGAAAACGCACTTATCCGAACCTACTGGGAACAACGCATTTATCAAAACCAAAGTCAAACAAAAGAAAAACCGATCACATCATATATGTTTCTCTTTCTTAAAGAGCATTTATATGTACAGTAACCCTCAACTATAAATGTATGCGTTGGTGTATCAGAACAAAGACACGGTGGTCGAGTGGCAGCGCGCTCGACTGTCGTACCGATGGTCACGAGTTCGAATCCATGCGAAGGCCAGGATTTGTTCCCCGGGCCTAGGGCGTCCCTGAGTCACCCAGCTACGAATGGGTACCTAACAATAGTTAGGCGGCTGGGTAATTCGTGGAACCCTCATAGTCATGGCCTGTGAACCCTGCATCACTTGTTAACAGATCATCCGTCATGGTCATATAATTTATTATAGGGTTAATTAATTTAGCAGGTTTAAAATGAAAGCATGTCTTAAGCACACACCCATGAGGCCAATCCAGAGAAATTAGCTGACTGGACCACCATGTATCATCAGCTAGGCCCGACCACACTCAACTAAAAGCCCAATCAAGGTTAGTAACATACCAAGGCCAGCTGTGCTACAGGTAAACGAAGCTTAACAACCGATCAATACCGTTTGTATCAAATGGGGTCTGAGACTAACGGGGGGGGGGGGGGGCACAGGGCGGGGCCGTTTTTAGAGAACCGTCTTAAAGTATCAAATTGAACTGACTTGTCAGGTAACAGTTTGTGGAGCGGGCAATTCCGGACTAGATATGGGCACACAACACGTATGGGCAGACAACAGCGGTCACACAACACGGAAAACGCACTTATCCGAACCTACTGGGAACAACGCATTTATC
>MUZC01004422.1:44131-72286 GCA_002072015.1 Radix auricularia | reverse complement strand
TGGTGTATATTGATGGGGGATTCTATAGTGGTGTATATTGATGGGGGATAGTACAGTGGTGTATATTGATGGGGGATTCTATAGTGGTGTATATTGATGGGGGATAGTACATTGGTGTATATTGATGGGGGTGGTACATTGGTGTATATTGATGGGGGATGGTACATTGATGTATATTGATGGGGGTGGTACATTGGTGTATATTGATGGGGGATGGTACATTGGTGTATATTGATGGGGGTGGTACATTGGTGTATATCTGTATCATCAGTTATTGTAAATAAGGTTTGTCAACAAAGTGAAGTGTGTCAGAAAATTCATGTTTCAGATTTTAACAAATTAAAATTAGTTTAAAACTACTTTATCAAAGCCTTCACATTTTTTTTTTTAAAAATTAAAAGAGAAATTACCAGGGAAATTATTTTATTTACAAGAATAAAAGCACATTTTAAAAAGTTAAAAATATTTTGTTTGGCATTTTTATATAATTTAGAAGTAAAGTTTGAGCACTGCATTATTGTGTAAACATTGCCAGTTATAAACTATAACAGAGGGCAACACTTGACCCAAGTGTTATCTTATATCATCTGTTTCAGAAGCTCATTGTACACAGAAGATTATTTTCTCCTATCTGCCTATCATCAGATAGCAAGCATGTTAATTGGAATTTTAAGCTAGGGGCAAGGACATGCATGATAAATAAATTAGGGATGTTTTTTAATGTGTACAGAACAATCCAAAATATTTTCAAGAGATCGTGTACAATAAAATATATAACATAATTACAATTCACATTTACCAAGGTTTCACTGTTTAACTCAATTACATGAAAAATTCATAATCAATTCTTGAAAAAAAAAAGTCAAGCTGATACATTAACAACAACATTATGTCAACTTTGCTTACCCGGCCATGCATAACCTTATATTTCTTTTCTATCTCCAATCGCTGGGCGTTGCAATGGGTTGATAAAACTTGTATAATGGTAGCCTCATTGGTGCCTGAAAGTTAAAATGTATAATATTTACCCTTTTAGTATCTAATCTACATGAACAGACTGCAAGCGTAACAGTGAAAATTGAATACAATTCATCAGAGCAGGTTTAAAATAAAGTTAAGAGAGAAAGAAAATGTTTGAATTTTCAACAACTTATTGGCAGTTGATGTTTTATAGATCATGTGAATGAAGTAAACGTATATACTTGTTCTAAAGCCGACTTTTATTTTGGACAAAATCTAGGGGTAAAGGTTGGGGATCACTTATGAGCGGGTCATAGGTGATTTCTGCATGTGTATTGAATATCGGGGTTGTTATTGTAGATCGTCAAGTTCCTTTGCTACATTCTACAAGATTCGACTGCTCTACCAGAAGCTATAAAATATTATTAAACATCTGCACTTACCTTATTTAATCATTTTATTTATTTTTGTGAATATTTTAATTTTAATAATTGTTTTACAAATTTTATTTTCAGCTAAGAATTTTAATGTATGTGCTTTTGCCACTGTTAAAAAAAAAATACTGGTAACTGTTGCCTAACAAAGAGTACAAAGACAACAGACAAGATAGGTAGTAGGTAGTACAAAGAAGTAGGCAATACAAAGATAAATAAACAAAGAATGGGTAGTACCTATATATAGTCACCAATTTAATATATTTTCAAAATAATAATATTCTGAACAATAATATTCAAAATACTAACACTATTCTTGAAAATGAATAGTCAGTGTCAAAGAAAACGATTGGCTTTTGATGCAGCATTTAAATTTAAGCTGAAAGTAGTTAACTTTACTGAATTAAATAATAATTGCACAGTCATGCCTAAACAAAAGTAAAAAATCATAATGATCGATTTAGCTTGTAGTTTTTAAAAAATGTGAACCATTTTGTTTACACTGTCCTATTATTTGTTGGGGTCGTCTTACAAGCAGGATCCACACCTTTTACACATTTTCTTACAAAAGTGGTGGTTGACGAACGGGCTATAGAACGAGCATATATGTAACCAATGGATTTCCCTCTCCCTTCTTCTGTAGACCCTTTTCAAATTAACCACTCTTATCTCATCAAATATAGTTTTAGATTTTGTAACAACAATCATTTGGGCTTTAAATTTATTAATAAAAAGAAAAATATTTAAAAACATTAGGTCAAGCAATGATTCAAAATTGACTTTAATAGTTATGTAGATGTATTTTGATATTTCCTTTATAATGGCTTTATATAAAATTTCACCTTATGTCACTTTCAATTAAATGTAAAATAAATAGTTCCTTACCGAGACCCTTCATAGCCTTCCTTAAACCCTCAGCTGCCTTTTCTGGATCAAAGGGGTTTGCAGGTTGAACTGAACTCTGTTAAATAGAATTATAATAATACTTTAAAAGTCGTACTCTAAAAAAATTAAATCATCACTTTTTAAAAAAAAAGAAAAAGCAGTTTGTTTTAAACTTTACTTTAGCTACCAACTCACAACAATAAATATCATCTCAATAAGTTTGGTAACATTTCAACATATTCCTTTTACACCAGTTTTACTTGAACATTACTTCCCAGTCAAGGATTTCAGAAGTTAGGAGTTAAAGATAATTCTTCTATTGCATGAGTTATATATTTTAAAAAGTTTAGTCGAAGTCACAAATGTCTTATGTCTAAGTCTAAAATTTTCATGCTATGACCATTGCTATTATGGTTATTTCATAATAATAATGTTAAAGTTTACTTAATTCATACAAAATAATAAAAATACTAACTAAATTATATGCTACCACTAACAACTGTAGTATGATATATAGTTAAGTAAATGGAAAAGACGTAAATAGGGTAAGGCTTAGCCTGACAGGATTGTTTTGTTACGTCCTGTCAGGCTAACCCTTACCCCGTTTACGTCTTTTCCATTTACTTTTTTATAAGCCTGATTGCAGTCTCACCCCTTAATTTGATATATAGTTAGTATTTTTTTATTATTATTTTGAGCCATTATCTAACAATGTTTTATGTTATTAATTAATAGCATCATTAATAATAATAATTATTAAAATTGTATTAGGTAAGGTAAAAATATCAACATTTATATTAGTATTCGAATTTATTAGTATTAGTCTCCTCTTAGATTTACTTTATTAGTAATTTAAGCAAATATATTTTTGATTAAGTTTTAGTTTGTGTATGGGCATGTCATAGCCCTAGGAATTCGAACTTTGCAAAGAGAGCCATATTGCCCATATCCCATGAAGAAAAAATATGCCTGGGCTGGATAAGTAAACCAATTCTAATGACATGCGATCAAATTATTGTTTTTTTAATTATCCTTTTTTAAAGTGATATTTTTATCTATTTATTTATTAATTTATTTTATTTTTAAAATTAATATTTTATTACATCATTAAACATTAGAAATTTACAAAAATTTGATATATAATGGTCAAGTTATGGTATAAACATGTTTATCTGTGTGTAAATAAAATGTGTTGAAATATAACTAAAGTAAAAAATGTTGGGTCAAAAATTGTGATGATAAAATAAGAATGTTTTAAGTTTTAATTAGACAGTGTCACATAATCATACATTTATTTTCCCGCATTATCAGAAAATAAACAAAACTATGGTATTGCTTTTTGTCATCAGGCGTCATGGAATTTCACTCACACACATGACAACTTCATCAGCTTTTAGTAATAAATACTCTCTCTATAATTAACAATATACGAAAGTGTAATTGCTTTTTGCCATCATTAGACCGCATCCTATTTTCTTCTCAAAAGATTTTATATTTATATATTTGTCACTTTTCTCTAAAATAATATAATATAATGTTACAGAACACATTCACAATTATTATTATTGATCAGCTGATCAGTGAGTGGACCAGACTTTGGACCACTCCGGCCATACTGGGCCTATATTATATTATTTGATAAAGATATTAAAATTTATTACTATTTACTATTGTTATACTATAAAAATGAATAAATGAATATGACAGACTGTCCTTTGAAATGAATAGACCCTTCATAAATACTTATTTTATTTATTGCATGAGCCATTGCCATTAGTTAGCGTCATTTAATTGATAATTTAGGCAAATCTTAATGAATGAAAGTCAATGAGTGCCCTGACTCAAACTACTTGATGACTTAATAGAATAAACTAAGTTTAATTATTGAAATAGTAAAGTAAAAGCAATGCTTAACCAACTTACCATGCCAGATGGCAAAACGGGAGCTGGAACTTGAGTAGCCATACTGAAAAAAGAGTAAAGAGATGTATACTGATAAACTGATAATGACAATAATGTATAAGTATACTAAAGTATACTTTTTATATACTATATAATATATACAAATAAACAATTTTAAATGTAAAAGGTTTTTTATTCCAATCCGAATTAACAACCATTGAGGTGAGGTAATAACTAAGTCAACTTATTCAACTGAGTATGATCTTACTTAATAAAAATCAGTGAGTGAGTGAGAGGCGGTGAAAGTTGAGTGTAGTGTAGAGACTAGAGAGAGAGTGAGAGTGAGAGCCTCAGTGAAGTTAACCGAGTCAGAGTCCGACGTTACTTCTTGGTAACAATTGTCAGTAGTGAACTGAAACTTTACGGCAAAGAACTCAATAGTTCGCTCACTTTGAAAGTTGTGCGCTAGTTCTATACACACTCCTGTTGAATATTACTATCGATCGATGAAGCAACAGGGATGCGCGCAAAACAAAATTGTATCGACCGGCTACAACAGATAAAAACACAACAGACCTTTGACGTATATTCCGGAAAGGGTCAAATATTTTTTCTACCTTCACAGTGTGCACATGAAAGTGCATGCTCGTTTTATTTCGATTCTCCTAAATGTATTTTGAGCGCGAGGGTAAATAAGAAGAGGCGGAAACAAAAAATTGACATTTCTATCGTTAAATGAAATTTTATGGGGAAAAAAATTTATAAAAATAATGTGTTAGAGAAATTTTCCCTACTCCCACTCCGACACACACAACAATGAGTTGGATCACCCCTTCCACTGGAGAAATGTTTACAGTTTATACACAATTAAATCAAACTTTTATATACAAAATAAATGAATAAATTTGGGCTGTTATCGATTAAATTTAATTTAATCGTTAACTTTTGAAAAAATACCGATTAATTAATCGATAATTTTGTTAAAGCTAAAAATAACGAACTATGACTTCAATAAACTGAAAAGTTGTTTTTAAAACGCAGTTTGCAATAAAAATAAGTTAAACAACGTATTAAAGTTTAGGCACTTGGATGTAAACTTCAAATTGATTTTAAAATATAAAAGTAATACAGTTGTAGATCTATAGAAATTGTTTGATGATTAACAAAAACATAAAGATCATCTTTTTATCACAAGTGGTTCAAAAGTTATGATTTTTTTTCTAAGACCTCATAATTACTTTTTTCCCTATGTTGTTCTCCTTCACATTTTGTGCCCTTTTAGTGCATTTTTTGAAATTCCCATAATTTAAGTATTTAATTTAATTTAAAAGATATAATACTGTTTGGAGATATATTTAAATTTAAGTAGTTCAATATGTCAATTAATTTAAATTTTGTTATTGTTAATTAAATAAAAACAACGTTTTTTAAAATTTCATTGTACTTATAAAACAGGTTATTTTAAAGTTTACACTTTCGAAATCTCTTTTTTAAATGGAGAAGTTTGTACTTTAAAAAACAAAGTATGATTAATTATTATTTATTAATAAATCGAAAAAGAATTTTCAAACATTTCTTTAATTTTAATCACTATTTTATCGATTAAAATAATTTTAATCGATAATGAAATTTACCGATTAATCGAGAAATTAATCGGTAATTTCCGCAGCCCTAAAATAAATGCTTAGACTTTATAATCGACGACTTAATCGACATGAATAATATGATTACTTATCTATAGTCTATATTTATTTTTATTAAGATGATTTAAATTGATAAAAATATATTAAACTTTCGGACCAATCCAAAAATGTGTTTTTGTGGATATTATCGGTGTTGGAATAATAAGATGAGGCCAATGCTTAATATTTAAACTTTCCGATTAATGGGATACGGTGGTCGATTGGCAAGCGCGCTCGACTGGCGTACCGATGGTAACGAGTTCGGAGCGTCTGTATATCTAAAGTAAGATTGTACTCTACACATAAACTCCCTCCTACTCCCATTAAGAGGGTTATACCGTCAGGGAAAGCGAAAAAGAGTTCGTCCAAGACTGGACGATGATAGAGAGGATTGACCAGGATAGGGAAGCCAGGAGAACTCTCGTAGATGACCTTGAAGAAATCGCAGATGGCTATGATGATCGGACGAGAAGTCTCAACAACAACAACAATTTAATCAACTTAATCTAGGGAAAACCTATTATGGTGTCATCCTGAATTGGTGTCATCCTGAGTTGGTGTCATCCTGAATTGGTGTCATCCTGAGTTGGTGTCATCCTGAGTTGGTGTCATCCTGAGTTGGTGTCATCCTGACTTGGTGTCATCCTGAGTTGGTGTCATCCTGAGTTGGTGTCATCCTGAGTTGGTGTCATCCTGAGTTGGTGTCATCCTGAGTTGGTGTCATCCTGAGTTGGTGTCATCCTGAGTTGGTGTCATCCTGAGTTGGTGTCATCCTGAGTTGGTGTCATCCTGGGTTGGTGTCATCCTGAGTTGGTGTCATCCTGAGTTGATGTCATCCTGAGTTGGTGTCATCCTGAGTTGGTGTCATCCTGAGTTGGTGTCATCCTGAGTTGGTGTCATCCTGAGTTGGTGTCATCCTGAGTTGCAGTGGCGTCGCTAGGGGATGTGGTCGAGGCGGCCGCCCCGGGTGACACCATTAGGGGGGTGACACCAAAATGTAAAATTCTGTATATTCCCGTTATTTTGCACTGGAAAACTCGGAGGAGTACTATGGGTTGAGTCGTGAGGGGATGACACCATGAGCTATCGTACTTTTCCAATGTTATGTAAATCTGCTGTAATAAAACCCCTGCTGAAAAAGCAAGGGTTAGATCAAAATAATTTAAACAACTATCGACCAGTATCCAATATTTCATTTGTGTCTAAGGTCATTGAAAAAATTGTCTTAAAACAACTTTTTTCTTATCTTAACAACAACACTCTTCTAAGTCCCAATCAGTCGGCCTACAGACCTTCTCATAGCACAGAGACCACCCTGTTAAAGGTAACAAATTATCTCCTACTCGCACTAGACAGTGGAAAAATCTCTATATTGGTCCTCTTAGATCTTAGTGCTGCTTTTGACACCGTCGACCATCAAACATTGCTAAAAACCCTGCAAAATTATTTTGGGATTTCTGCCTCAGTTCTGGCTTGGTTTCAATCATACATATCTAACAGATCACAGGTGGTATCAGTAGATGGCTGTATCTCTTACAGAGCTGACTTGGTTTATGGTGTGCCTCAAGGCTCCGTTTTGGGTCCGGTACTTTTCGTGCTGTATACAAGGCCACTACTTCTACTGCTCGAAAAGCATTCAGTTAAAAGCCAATCATTTGCAGATGATACTCAACTTTACACTCACACTGATCCCTCTGATATTGACTTCACTGTCCAATTGATGCAGGAGTGCATTGGTGAGGTAAAGTCTTGGATGACTTTAAGCAAGCTCAAACTGAATGATAATAAGACAGAAGCACTGCTATTCTGTAACAATAAATCACGCAGTACTTTGACTCTTCCGAATTCTATTCAGGTGGCTAGTTCTGATATACTGTTCACAACATCGACTAGGAATCTTGGCTACATTATTTCTGACAACATGTCTACCAACAACTTCATCAATCACATCTGTCGCTCTGCCTATACTGCCATTCGTCAGATCAGTTCAATCCGTCATTACTTAACAGATAGTGCAACAAAAACTCTAGTCTGTGCTCTTGTTCTAGCTCGTATTGATTACTGCAATTCTCTTCTGTCAGGTGCGCCAAAACAATGCATTGAAAAACTACAGAGAGTTCAAAATTCAGCTGCCAGATTAGTTCTAAAGGCAAAAAAACATGACCATGTTACTCCGCTACTTTACTCACTTCATTGGCTACCCATACAAGCCCGAATTGATTACAAACTGGCCGTTCTGTGTCACAACTTCTTTTCTGACTCATGCCCTTCATATCTTACTGAACTTTTGTCAGTCTACTCACCAAGTCGTCAGCTACGCTCTTCTGCAGATACACGCATTTTCTGTGTTCCTAAGACAAGAACTAAAACATTTGGCGAAAGGTCATTCCCTTTTTGTGCAGCCAAACAATGGAATTCTCTTCCATTACACATCCGTAGTATTTCAACTGCTAAGTCATTCAAGACTGCACTTAAGACACATCTTTTTAAAATT
Organism: Radix auricularia; assembly: GCA_002072015.1. Taxonomy (NCBI): domain Eukaryota; kingdom Metazoa; phylum Mollusca; class Gastropoda; family Lymnaeidae; genus Radix; species Radix auricularia. The sequence goes on along the minus strand of MUZC01004422.1, from coordinate 63,929 downwards.
TATTTTCTAAATTAATAAAACAACATTTCTTTTAAATGATTAACGTAGCTGATGTATTGAATATAACGTATTGTCATCTATGTAGTTAGTATGATATGAATGTTTCTTTTATTAATATATGTATTGTTATTTCCATGTAAAGCGCTGTGAGCCTGGCTCCTTGCTGGGATACAGCGCTATATAAATTATCATTTTATTATTATTATTATCGCCCCGGGTTACCCCAACGCTATTGGCGCCTCTGCTGAATTGGTGTCATCCTGAGTTGGTGTCATCCTGAGTTGGTGTCATCCTGAGTTGGTGTCATCCTGAGTTGGTGTCATCCTGAGTTGGTGTCATCCTGAGTTGGTGTCATCCATAGCTATTATGAAGACACCCCCAACCTCTATTCACTCTATTCTATGGCATGGTCTGTGGACACAATTATCTTCTGTATACTTTGAGCGGTTGGATAGCACTCGCCTCACAAGCTGAGGGGCGTGGGATCGAGCCCATGCAAAGCCACAATAAGAGTGATGATTGACTAACGCAAAGAAAATCCTCCGCTGACCTGGAAGGGAATCGGGGCACCGTCAAGGTCTACCAAGCCGCCAGTAATCTCTAATGGAAACATTAGGGTCCCCCAAAGACCATCGGTTATGGGACTAAGATGTTTCACCCCATCTTGCGACAGTCCCAGATTGCTAGACCTGTTTCGTGGTGGCACCGCAGCAATGGCGGGTCGATGTGTGACAAATCCACAACCTCTTTTCAATGCAGAAGATAATTGCGTCCACAGACCATGACCGATGATCTGTAGACAAGTCAAGTGATGCAGCGTTCACAGGCCACGGCTATGAGGGTTCCACGCATTACCCAGCCGCCTAACTAGTATTAGGTATTCATTTGGAGGTGGGTGACTCAGGCCATCTCTGTAAGAGTCTTAGTGACTCAGGGCCATCTCTATGAGAGTCTTAGTGACTCAGAGCCATCTTAAATGACATATATTTATTTTAGGTAATACAAGACTCAGCTTTCTTGACACTCTTATTAGTCTTATAGGCCAGTGATGGCGAACCTATTGCACACAGAGCCTCATCAGCTGACATGCAACTTAAATATTACTGCCTTGATCAAACCCGCCCGGCCAACCCCACCCCCCCCCCTGTTCGGGTTTCATGGAAGTGTTGGCACTTTGCTTTAAAAATTCGTGGGTTTGGCTCGTGGCCCAAAAAGGTTCGCCACCACTGCTCTGGTTCTAGGCTAAATGTGAGAGTCAGTGTCACCCATGCGGTCCTCACCCCCGCCTAATGACTTCTCTGTTAATTTTTTTTTAAAAACCTGTACACTTCGTTGTACAAATCTAATTTATAAAAATTCATTGATTTTCATTCATGAAAACGCTTTGTAATGTTTAAGTTATAAATAAATAAATATATATATATATATATNTATATATATGTTATATTTAAATCAATTCAACAGAATACTTATATCTACAAAAAGTCAAAGTCCAGATTCCTAAACTGAAATGTTTTTATTTAGCAAAGGTCACTTCCGTAAACAAGACGCATGCGATTGCAATGTGCTTAAATTCAATCGTTTCTGAATTCGGTGAAACACTTTTTATAATTCGTAAACGTTTTTTTAAAATCTATTTTCTGAAATTTTTATAAACATTGATTAAACTTGAGAAAATTTTAAATAATTAGTCTCACTATTTGCATTTAATAAAACATATTTGTATAAATGATCAACGCACGAAATGTCGACACATAACTTTTTTTTTTACTAACTTTAACTTTACACTACAATGACTACAATTGACAAGACAATTGACTCTAATTCATTTCTAATTGAGTCCATTAGTCAATCACAATCGTCTAATAATAGTAATACTATAGTATAACACGCATACATCATTTTATTTGCCCCCAATTTTTAGGGTAAATTAGTGCATGTTATACGCCATAAAAAAAACGGTAACTTTTTCCTATAGTTATAGTCTATAGCAGTGGTTCCCAAACTTTTTTTTGCCCGTGGACCCCTTTTATAGTCAAAACTTGCCCACGGACCCCCAAGTGAAAACGCTATATAAATGTATAGCATGCAAATTTAATCATTTAAAATACAATATTTTGTTGGAGAATTATTTATTTAAACTTAACTTAAAGTTGTTGTTTTTTAATGACTGGGATGAACTTGACGAGATTTATGAACAGCTTAAATTTTGTGAGTAACAAAAGCAAATCCCCATGAGCACTAATATCTAGCAGGTTTCTTTTGTTTGTGACGAGGTTCATATCTGCACTGAATCCACGTTCTACTAAATAGGAAAGACGGGAAAGTAGTCAACAACTTTTGAACAATAACCCATAATGCAGGAAATACAATTGCGATCTCTTTTTGTAACCAGAATTTGTGGTATCTTTGTTCAAACATTGGTTTAATTAAGTTCCTCATGTGTGGATAATTCAATAAGTTACTCCTGTATTAGTATTGATTCATCTATGTCTGGGATCTGAGTTTGTCTCCGAGCAAAGGGTTCAACACCCAGTCGGAAATATCCAAGTGAAGAATGTCTTCAAATCTTTGTTTCAGGTCTGCATGGAGAGCCGCCAAGTGTTGACAGTAGACAAATAAATCTTCATTTCTCTTTGCAATTTCGAGAGATAGATTTTGAATCTGATAACAATCTCTTCTTCCCAAGTTTTGTTTATACAAAAAAAGTTTTGCAACAAATGCAGATATTACGCTTTTAGTTTTGATTAAATTTAATTGGTAACCTTGTAGTTTCCAATTAGTTGCTTTAAATTTTGCAAACAAATATGTCATTTGGGCTATGCCAATTTTTAGTTAATTAAATTTTGTCTCAAATCATTGTCTTTGCCTTCCAGGAATTCCAGCACTGAATAAGAGAGCATAAAATCGATTTAAACATGCACTTTTAGCTAACAAACGTACTTCTGTGTGAAGTAGTAAACGATTATAGTCTTCATCATTTTCCATACACAGTTTAGCAATTATTGAAGGCATTCCTTTTGATTTTATGAACTGCGCCATTGACATAATCTAGTGATCCGTGCAAAACGTCACTAAGATTTTTGGAACTAAATTATGTTGATGAATGACACAATGTACTGAACATGCATTTGGTACAGCTTGATTTAAGTGTGTCAGAAAGCCTCGGTATCTTCCTACAATTGCTGGAGCACCGTCAGTAGCAACAGAAATGATACTAGTCAAGGGATAGCTTTTTCATTGAAAAATCTCTTTTAATTCAGTAAAGAACGCCACCCGTTTTGTATCTGTTTCTTGGCAAAATTGATCTTCTTTCACAAAGTTTTACATAAGCTAAAAGTAAAGCCTCATTTCCTGGTAAAGTGGACGCGTCAAGTTGTAGAGAAAATTCAGACGTTTTTTAAGTACTCAGTGTCATCATAATTTTCAACACACTTAGCCATTTTGCTAATCCTTCTTTGGACTGAATTATTGGTCAGTGGAATTGTTTTGTGATGTTGGAAGCTGGTTTGTGCAACACAGTGCTTATCACCTCACATACAGCTGCTAAAATAAGTTCTTCACTAATCGTGTTGGGCTTTCCAGACTTTGCAATCAATAAAGAAATATTGTAGTACGCACGCAGTCCATCGTCATTTAGTCATCTTGCTTAGATGTTGTCTTTATGAGTTGTTGAAGTGATGGTGTTTTCAAATATGTGTCTTGGACTGCTTCAAAAAACATTAAATCGTTATCGTTTTTATCACTAAGGATTTTCATCAAATGTTCCTCGTGCTTGGAAGGTTTCATAGACTCATTCCACAAAGTTTGATTACACAGATGACACATCGGAAATACATTATTTCCTAGTATATTGTAGGCAAGTTATGCATTTAGCAGCATAAACTATTTTTAGTGTCTCACTGTGCCATCTAAAACTTTGAAAAAAAAATATGGGGATGCGGGTGAGATTTCTATGGATCAATATATTAGGGTTTTTTAAAGCAATTTTTTAAATGTTTAACAATATTTTTAAAAAGGTATCAGAATATATATTAGAAAATATTTTTAAATATTATTTAGCTAACTCTCTAAAAAAGGTGTTTGGTCAAATTTTGAATTTTAAAAAAGAATTTTTGCTGCCCTGATTCATGTATTTAGAAACGTCCAATCAAACCAAACGTGGTATCAATGTAAACCTGGATTCCTTCTGCCTTGGATAAATATAACTTACCGACACGTCACAATTTACCCAACCCTGCAATCATCGTCATTTCCGATTAAAGATTGTATTTTTATGACCTACATATTGTGTCTCTGCCTTTCTCACGCATCAAACTTGACAAGCCTTTCAATTAACCAAGCATTTTGATTGGTTACAGCTGTTGGAATAGCGTAGTTCTTTTTCTATTCTTAGATCAAACAACTTTAATTTACCCAGGACTTAAAATTTCTCCAACAGTATACATTGTTCTTTATTTTTATTTCCGAAATAATAATAAAAAAACATTTTTTTTACTAATTTAAAACCTTCCGCGGACCCCCTGACGTTGTTCAGGGACCCCCAAATCAATTTTAATTGTCCACGGACCCCCTGAACGGTTCCGCAGACCCCTGGGGGTCCGTAGGGACCGCTTTGGGAACCACTGGCCTATGGCCTATATTTATATGCTTGTTTCTTGTGTGCTTTGACATACTCACATAGTCTATAGTATGGTGTAAGTATAATAAAAAATATATATATTGAGTGTATGAGCAGTGATTTTCTTCCTGGGTAATGCACAGGGAGGGCGTTCCGGCACATGTTCCATCAAACAATAATCAGCCAAAGTTGAGAAAATGTAATGTATTAAAAAATTAGTAATATTAGTACATTCAATTTCATAACATTTATATTTAAAATTCAAATTTTAAATAATAATGGCTAGTAAAAACTACAAAGTTGCATAGTAATGCTTAAGAATTAATATAAATCTATATTTAGATTTACAGCCACAAGGGAATGAATAGCTGTGGCTAATTTTCTTGTGCACTCCAGTGAGGTCAAAGTAGAAAGGGTCAGGAACGGAACTGTTATCCTGGGGAGCTACATGCTGAAGTCTTTCATTTAAATATTCATATAAGCAATTTTTACCTTATTTTTCTTTTTTTGCAGAATTACACAAGTGAGAAATGTTTCCTGCAGCTCCATCTTTGTGGGGGGGTCAAGGAGGAGGAGGTAAAAACAAAAAAACTGAGGAATGGACCAGCAACTTCAACATTTCACTAGAGCTGATGAACAGCTCGTTGTCAACTTTATATAATGGTTTAGAGATAGGTGAGACGTCATATCAAGTGTTTTAAAAATTGCTGCACATCTATGTTGCTTAAAACTTAATTAGAGCTGGTTTGCGTTAATACCTGCTGTTTTTTATATTTTCTTCATATGTAAAGCATTATTGTCAATACAGTGGATTCATATTAAAATCCAAGGCCAGCTTTTTATTAGTCTGTTAGGCTGACCCATTCAATAACACTTAAGACAATTATACTACCTGTATGGCATCCAAGAGCCAGCAAAAAAAGATTAGGCCTCAGTACTTACTAATTACTGGCTGTTCATCAGTATTATTGGGGATATTATTATGGAAAGGCAAACAAAGCTGCCCATGGATGCACTGTGTCAACTCTGTGCAACATAATTTACAACTCAAATATTCTCATGTAATCCAGAGGTAATGACAATGTTTCAAAGTAGGAGATGGCTCATCTGGCTTCACTTGCTCCATAGGCCAGCATGGTCTGAAAGGCGAAATTTTATTTACTAGGATTCATGAATTCATGATTGTTTAAATCCCATTTCTTCTAATTTGGAACACAGGGTTACAGCCAAACAAATATACCTAGAGATTTGCGGATACATGTTAAAAAATGTTTCATTTGACTTTTGTTATCATTTTAGATGAAGATGTCACCAAAGATGATGATAATATGAAAGAGGATGTGACTTTGCAAGGTGCTTGTGACACTTTGGTCCACCATTGTCAGAAAATTTGTGGAATATTGAGGTGACAATTAAAGCACACAGACACATTAAATTATAATCTCATGTTAAGATGTTCCAACAATTGTTTGTACAAACTCTTTATTTATGTATTGTGTCTTGTATTTCCAGGCCCTACAAGGCTGTGTTTTAAGCTACAGTAAATATTTGTGCAACAATGTTCCATTTCAGCTGCACGGGTGTGTGGCCGCACAGCAAATTTTTATACTTTGCATACTAATGCATACAGACAAACGAACCTTAGAGGGAATATTGTTGTACCCCCCTTTAAAATAAGTTGATTGTAGTTTTTAAAGGGTTAAATTACTAACTCCATATTTTAATCCTGTTCTTTGTACCCAGGGAGCCAACCAATGGTATAGTCAGACTTCCCCTGGGAAAGTTGCTCAGTGTTGTTGCCAGATGTCTGAAAGTCTCACATGCTGATGTTGTATGTTGTTTTCTTAAAAAATTAAAAAAATTTTTGTATAGAATTTTCATACGTTTATCTTTTGTATTACAATTTTACTATCATTTTTGTTGACAATGCACAATTTTGTTTTAAAAAATATATGCACTAATAATGACCCTATTAACCTTTCAGTTAAAATATAAATTCAATTTACCTGTCAATGTGCCTGTTTGGTTTTTTAATTGATAAAGTGTAAATATGCCTTGCATTTAGTTACATATTTATTACTGTTAATCTTTTTACTTATTAATTAAGTTTTGAAAATTTATTTTTACAAAGCAAGATGTTTATTGTTCCGTATCACTCCATTCCCACAGGAGTCTGTGCCTTCAATGACTGAGCTGAAAGAACTTCTTCCCGTCATCTACCAGTCTGTCCTGGCACTTGTTGCGCAGTTGATTGTTTGGTAAATCAGACTAGAATCATTTAATGTTTTGTATCTGTTCAATGATTACTCACATGCGACTTTAAAATAATAGACAGTCATGAGGAACCTAGTCAAGCATGTCAAGTATAAAGTTTCAGAGTTTCATTTTTTAAATTTCAATTCTTATGTGATTTTATTTTATTGAGCTTTCCGCTGTTTGCAACCAGCGCCTGTTTAACTCTTAAAGCCCCAAAGCGCGGTAATCTGCACCTCGTCGCTATAGCCGAAGCGCAGTAATGGGCGCCTGGATAGAGCGCTCTTTAGAAATGAAATCACAGAAACTGAAAACTCTTCAATGCGTGAAAAATAAAGTATCCGACTTCCGGCAACGGTGGCCAATGCCCGCGCTAGTGTTATTGGTGATTCGCAAAGTTTTTGGTAGTTTTAAGGTTTTTTTTCTTTGAAGATGTGATTTTGCTATACTTTATTATAAAAATAATTGTGCTGAACTATAGGTAAAAATAGTATAAAACTCAAGACATACTTTTGGATACGTAAAATAACCATTCTTATCCTAAAAGATGAAGTCAGTATGACAGTAATAATATAAATGCATTTTACGCAATTTTTAAAATTTCATAACAAATTGATCGCAATACAGGAAATCCTTACGGGAATAAGGCGGAAGTTTTCAGGCGTTGGTGCTCGGCGTTGACTCCCATTTTCGTGAGTCCAGCCTGTTAGAGTCTAGGCACGATGGCAACTTACGTGCAGTCTATAATACGTTGAATGAGAGACCTAGCTCAAACATCAATTGTTTTGATGTTCATTTTCAAACCTAAAAATTTCTTTATTCTTTTCACACTTTTTATATTCACCTGAAATGTGATTATCCACCTTGTCAACTTTAAAACATGCACAGTGTTAAACACTTGACCCCCTTAATGTTCACGGCTGTAACTTATTTTAATTTTAACCTTGCTAAACATTTCAAGTGTTTCATTAAATCTGAGAATTAAGAATGTATGGACCCACGTGGCCCAGTTTTTAATTCCATATTTTTTAACTGTGGGTTAAAAAAAAGGTAATCTGCTAAAGAAATGATCAGAATAAAAAGGATATTGGTTTTGTGATAATAATACAGCATTCAAAAAATTATGAAGAAGTAATTAACACAAGTCTATACATTCTACCATTTAGATATAGTATTTCTGTAATTTTTTGTAATAATAAATCCAATAACCATTTGTTTTGTAGAATCCAGTTCTAACATAAACTACTTGAAAATCTCCACAGCTGTAAGACAAGTCTTCTACCTAAAAGCAGATTTTTAACAGATCTTTGTCTGCAGGCTTTGAATTCAACAACACAGATGAAAAGTAGGGAGAAATGGTGAGTTGATGAAAAGTCATATGAATTTGGTGAGTTGATGAAAAGTAGGGAGAAATGGTGAGTTGATGAAAAGTCATATGAATTTGGTGAGTTGATGAAAAGCAATGTGAAATAGTGAGTTGATGAAAAGTAATATGAATTTGGTGAGTTGATGAAAAGTAATGTGAAATGGTGAGTTGATGAAAAGTAATGTGAAATGGTGAGTTGATGAAAAGTAAGGAGAAATGGTGAGTTGATGAAAAGTAGGGTTAAATGGTGAGTTGATGAAAAGTAGGGTTAAATGGTGAGTTGATGAAAAGTAATGTAAAATGATGAGTTAATGAAAAGTAGGCAAAAATGGTGAGTATTTAAAAGTAATGAGAAATGGTGAGTTGATGAGAAGTGGTGTGTTAAAACGTCGGGAGAAATGGTGAGTTAATGAAAAGTAGTGAGAAGTGGTGAGTTAAAAAGTAGGGAGAAATGTTGAGTTGATAAAAAATAATGTGAAATGGTGAGTTGATGAAAAGTAAAGGTAAATGATGAGTTGATAAATAAAAAAAGTGAAATGGTGATTTAATGCTTGCTAATTTTATTAGTTATAAATGAATTATTTTATGGTACTTTAACATTTGTTTATTAAGTTTCAGTTAAAATTACATTTAATTACCATATATACTCTAGTATAAGTCAATCTCAAGTAAAAGTGGACCCACTGATTTATCACTTGAAAAGTGGAATATTACATTTCTTCAATGATCGCTATGGTAAACTCATCCTCTATAAAATGAGTTAGACGTTTTTGTCTTGAAATTTTGAGAATAAAAACTCGACTTCTACTCTAACATGTATGGTAGTTGCTCAAGCTATTGTTTTTTCTCACCTTGTTTACTTTCTTTAATTTTCAAGCTCTTTTTTTTTTTTGCAGGCAGGTCAGAGCTAGTGTTTTTAGAGTCATGATTCTTTTAGTGCAAACACTAGGCTGGGGCAAGTATTGGACCAGCCAAACCAAACTTATTATCAAAGAGCTGATCACAGATATAAAAATACACAAAGACCCAGTCAAACATGTAGGTTTATTTTTTTTAATTAAATTTTTTTTCTTCTTCTTATGCATTGAAAGTGATGATTGAAGTAACTTGTTAGCCTCAGAAAAGTGTAAACATGTAAAGTGCTGTGAGCCCGGCTCCTTGCTGGGATGCAGCGCTATATAAATTATCAATTTATAATTATTATGAATATTATTATTATTATTATCACTTTTTGGTGAGATATCATTTCAAAGCTGATTGGAACAGGCTTTTGTGGGAAGTGGAGGTTGTCAAAGTTTTCAGTGAAGTAATAATATTATGCCAGTTTTGGAATCTGGGTAGGTCTAAGGTAAAAGTGTGATAAAAAAAAAAAGATATTTTATTTTTATTCCAATGATGACTTGTTAAATCATTTTTCAATCAGAAATATTTTAGACCAAAGATAAATTTTGTTTGTATTTACATGGATTCCCTGTCTCAGGTGTCAACAACTTCATCAGATCTGAACAAACAGGAAGCAGCACTTGGCAGGAGAAAGAAAGAGAAAAAGAAGAGGAATAAGGCAGAGTCCTACAGTGATCTTGCTGCGGAGAGTCAAGAAACTGAAGACAAACAGGATGACAACACAGCACCTGAGGCAGTGTCAGTTGTATTTGCATTAGAATGTAAGTAACTTAAAGCTGTTTAAAATTTTAATTAAAAAAGATCAAAATACAGTCGGACCTCCTAAATTCAATCTCAAAGGGACCCAAAAAAAAAATTCGATATGGGAGTTTTCAAGTAAGGGGAATTAAGGCTTGACAGGAGAGAGTTGTGAGATGTTTCATATCAAAGGAAGCCCACTTAGATTTGAAATACCAACACCACCGAGAAGGCCCCTCCCCACGCACGTAAATCCCTCCAGAGTGGGATGGGGGGATTGAGATTTTTCCTTTACTAGTTTTGCACAAATGCCTTGGAAAATTCAACTTATGGATGTTGAAGCCAAAAATCTTCAAGTAAAGGAGATCTAAAATACAGAAGTCTTATGGAATTTGGCCGTATGTAACAATTAATTCGATATAAAAGTAAATGGAAAAGACGTAAACAGGGTAAGGGTTTACGTCTTTTCCATTTCCTTTTTTTATAAGCCTGATTGCAGTCTCACCCCTCATTTAATTTGATATAAGGACCTTTTAGACTTGGCGAGGTCTGACTGTATAATATAATAATTATGATTTAAATGAAAAATAATGAACGCATAATAAAGCTTAGATTATATTTAATCTAATTTTTTTAGCACCTATAAAGTAGTTTGGATTACAAAAAACATTGATTCTAGGTTAAATTTTGTATTGTCAGTCTCAAGGCTTGCACTAGAAAACTTGGAGTTTGCTTTTGCTGAGGTGAGTTTATAGTGACGGTGAGGTGTGTCTGTTTCTATTGGTTGTTTGATGAAAGTCATGTCAGTTGTTCATTTAGGTTTAAACCAGGCTGGATTTTATTGATTTGAATAGTGATGAAATACATCTGTGTGACGGTTGTGGGCAAACAATATGTAATTGCTTGTGGTCTTATAGTTATTCTTACAGTGCAGTCATGGTAATGCCCTTGATTCCCTCAATTATTCATGCTGGTTTTTAGTCAAATCTTCATATAGGCTCTAACTCCAGTGCCATATCCAGTAGACCTAAAAATGATATAATTTGTACCAAGACAGTCATATAAGTGTTGTCTGTAATTATTTTCTTTAAAAAAAGAGAAAAAACAAGATAGATCATAACTAATAAATTATTGTTTAAAATAAAATTGATTGTTAAACAGAATTCAGCTGTTGGCTCATTTCCATACATTTCCATATAAACTTTTAAATTTGTTATTTCCAGAATCTCATGTGGGTCATTTTAGACACAGCAACAACACTCCAACGAGAGGGGCCACCAGTTAAGTCCCCTTACTTAAAATGCGTGTGCAGGAAGCAGCTGTACTCGGCTGTGTTTGCGTGCACCACAGTGAGGCTTGACTCGGGCTGCAGCAGGAAAGACACGGTGACACACTACCAGATGATCAACACTGCCATGAATGTGCTCAGTGATGCGATGCAAACAGATGCCACATCTGAGGTGAATAGCATGAAAAGGAAATTAATGTAAAAAAAGCACTTTCAAAGTAATATACAGATAATGTTTTGATGAAGCTCAAGACCCACATTTATGAATAATTGTTTTCTAAAATTATTATAAAAATCAGCTGCTTGTTAAGATTTATTAAAATATATCTAATTAAAAGAAGAATGTGTACTGTTAAGAGTACGTTAATTTTGTGTAATGAAATAATAACTCATAGCAAAATTATATTATACCTTAAAAGTTATAAAAAATGTATGATAAATAATTTAAATTTAACCGTCCTGACTAGGAGGCTGAGTTTTGTTTTTGCTGTGTATGTTAACATTAATGATAACTAATGTTAATCACTAATCAACATGTTTTTTTGTAGTCTCATAACCCCTTTTTTTCATGGTCCTAGGGGGTTCTAATTTTTCCATTAGAGCATTATCAGGCCTTGGTAGACACTGCCGGTGCCTATCTCTCTCCAGGTCAGAGGAAGGCCTTCTTAGCGTTTGTCATTCCTTAATATTTTTATAGTGGCTTTAACCTGGGCTCGATTCCACTCCCTAAGCTTGTGAATGGAGCGGCCACTATTGACTTCGCTATCCTGCCGCCCAACATGTATTACTTTTTAAAACAAATAAAAATAAATTGAGCAACTACTTAACTTGAAGTCATTAAGGCTCATGCTGGTTTTATTCTTAACTTTCAGGTTCAAAAGACATGCCAACAAATGTTAACGATTCTGAGATTAACATGTCACTTGAACAGACCAATCGTCCGCAGGATTCTTCCAGAGGACAGTGTAAGGCTTGATCATGCTATTTTTGGATGTGTGTCAAATAAAAGTGTGTGAAACATTCATTTCACTCACTGGGATGTAAATTAAGTCATTGAAACTTGCTTAATATTTTACGGAGCATAATCATTTCTGAAAAAAATGCTTCAAAGCATTAAGGGTTCTCAAATGTAAGCACTTGTAAGACACCCTCGTTACCACTAAACCATTCATGTGCTAGCAAATTTTGGCCCACTTGCGTACATTGACCTGACGTAATATCTACACAAGACAACAGTAATATAAAATTTTAAGTACAGTATATTAGCTTATCAGTATCACTTCTTGCTACTCATTACAAATAAAGTTGGACCTCTCTAAGTCGGACTTCCCTAATTTGAAAATCTCCATATATCGAATTCCAGAAGACCAATGTATTTTAGATCTCCTTAACTTGAAGATTTTTGGCTCCCAACCTCCGTAAGTGGATTTTCCAAGGCATTTGTAAAAACTAGTAGAAGGAAATATCTTCATCCTCCATCCCACTGTGGGAGTCACGTGTGTGGGGAGAATCTTTATCGGTGGTGTTTGTATTTCAAATGCAAGTCGGCTCCCTTTGATATGAAACATCTCACACCGGCTGTCCCTCCTGTCAAGCTTTCTCACTTGTATGGCTGTTGATTAATCTGTGTCTATAACGCCAATTTCCCCAACTTGAAAACTCCCTTTGTCGATTTCCTTTCTGTCCCTTTCAGTTTGACTTAGAGAGGTTCGACTCTATTTTGAGCATTTTTAATTATTTTAAAAATTGCTCTTGTCTTGTGTTATTATGGAATAAGATTAATAGATCCCTTTATATTGTGATGTGGCATTTTGTGGAATTTTTAAAATGATTGGTTGACACGAATTCAAGTGTGTGATTATAAAAGGTACATCTTTTCGTATCTTTACTAAAATTTATCCCGTTATAAAAAAAACAACAACATGCACCTTGCCTTTTTTAGGAAGTTTAACAAACATATTTATAAATTTTGTCTTTGTTGAAGAATGAGACTAAGGATGTCCTGGAGGTGGAGAGAGAAGTCTCGCAGCTGACTGAAGAAAATGACCAGCTCTTAAAGAAACTGATGGACTCAGAGATGGAGAACCAGCGACAGACTCGTTTAATTGAAACTTTAAGATCGGAGATTGATGACCTGAAAAAGAGGGTAATTTGTGAGCCTATGAAATATGAACCTTGGGGAATAATCAATTGTGTTTTTAAATTTTTTTTGACTTATTTAACTTTGGTGGGAAATACTCTTTCAAGCACTGAAATATATTTGAGGTTACCTCCCTCATTAACCATGTTTTTGACTTCCGGCAATGGCGGCTGTTTCCCTCGATAGTGTTATCGATCAATTCGCAAAGATTTTTGGTAGATTTTACAGGTTTTTTTCAAAGATGCGATTTCACAATACTTTGTTACTAAAATAATAGTACTAAACTACAGGTAAAAATAGTTTTAAACTCAAGACGGTCTTTTGGATACGTCAAATAACCATTCTTAACCTAAAAATGAAGTCTGTGTGACAATGATATTATAAAATTTTTTTTAGCAATTTTTAAAATTTCATAACCAGTTTATCGCAATTTGGTAAATTCTTATGGGATTGGGGCGCAAGTTTTCCGAAAACGTTTTGGTGCATTAAGAGTTAACTGACAACATCCTAATTTGTCAGAAGATCAGTCTTTAATGTGTAGGGCCATCAAATTGTTTTGTAGTCAGGCACATGGTCATGCTGTACCGTTAGACACTGTTTCAAACTTTGTTTAAAGGCTTTAAAGAAAGTGAAATTAATTTTTTCAAATCAAAGTGTCATTTAATTTAAAAGAAAATCTCGTCACATGTTTCTTTTATGACAAATGGCCAGCACAAGTTTTGTTTAGAAATTTACAGCCATCTTTGTCAACTCAGGACAATCTGGTCATCAGACATGTTGGTCTGATGTCAAAAAACCTTATACAACTACAACATGTTAGGTGTGTGGGTGGTTGTAGATCAGACTGGCAAAAAGAGTTGTCACATTATGTACAAAAACTCTTCTCTCAGTGACATCGTAATCAGAGATCTAAGACTCTTGTCTCTCTAGCAGCTTTTAACATGGTACAGTAATGGCACTGACACGCTGGCAGCCACTGACACTGTTAACCACACATCAGCCAAAAAAATTAGAATGTATGAAATGTTGATGCAGCAGAGTTTATTGCAAGACTGTTACAAATAGAACCAAAGAAACTTGTAATGGATGCTTTATGAACAAATCTTAAATGAATTATTTTTTTTTACACCCAATCCATAAAGGTTATTTTAGCACCTGATTTCATTTTGCAAAAGATCTAATGATAGTTATTCATATGGAGCAACCACTTCCGTATACAGTGCAATTTGCTTCCGGTCCTCAAAATTTCACTGCCGTCTATAAAATAAAAGAATAAACAAGGGCTGAAGAAGCTTACAACGTACAATTGAAATATGAGAAGGGGTGAAGGCAGTTCACCGGCACCTCAAAACCTGTTGCTTTGGGTAGATGAGGCTCATTAACCTTGGCTGGTAGTTCATCTAAGAGAGGGAGACTCTGCAAACCTCTGCTGTCTTGTGGCTACACCCGCTACCCGGTAAAAGCTAAGGGAGTAAACCCTGACAGAAAAACAGGAAATGGAGCACCTACAGACGATCTATACATAAAAATGTACATTCTGGCAGCTCCTGCGACGCCAATGGTGCCAAGCTGCATTGACGCAAGTCGTTCCCTTGGTTACACCATTGACGTAGAGAGGCGGGATATGCTGTATGGGCAGCACCAAATTCTCCATAACACCCCAATCCCTGTACCAGGAAGATTTTTGCAACCCAACCCAAAAGTGATGCACCATTGTCACTCGAGTTGGAAGGATGCTGATACTTCATCTAATAATTTTAAAAATTTATTTTTCTAAATCAACTTGCATTTTAAAAAAATTAAAAGGATATAAAATTTCACAGAGGTATTTAATTGAACTATTATTAACTCTTAATGTACCAAAGCGCAATAATCCGCGGTTTACCGTCAAGTACCAAAGAGCGGTAATGCGCAACTCGATAGAACTCTCTTTAGAAACGAAATTACAGAAAATAAAAACTATTCAGGATGAACATTGTTTTCGACTTCAGGCAAGGACGGCTGTTTACCTCACTAGTGTTATCGCTCGATTCGCGATGTTTTTGGAAGTTTTTACGTTTTTTTTCGAAGATGCGATTTTGCTATACTTTATTACTAAAATAATAGTACTAAACTACAGGTAAAAATAGTTTTAAACTCAAAACGGTCTCTCGGATACATAAAATAACCATTCTTATTCTAAAAGATGACATCAGTATAACCGGTTGATCGCAATTCGGGAAATTCTTAAAGTACTGAGGCGGAAGTTTTCCGAAAAACTTTTGGCACATTAAGAGTTAAAGTATTTAAAGAACTTTATTGTTGACCATAAATAAATAATTTTTATTTCTTTAAAATGAAGAATCAACTGACCTAATCTGGAACTGGAGATGTGCTAGATCCCCCTTTGTTAACAGCAATTTTAATTTTTCAACAGATGTCCAATGTAACAAACACAACTAAAGATGAGGAGCTCTCCATCAGTGATGGCATCCTTCAAGTTACAGAAACTGAACAGAAATCTGATGATGAAGACAACTCTGACCTGGAAGAAACAACAAAAAAGGAAGAAAGAGTTCAAGGGTTAACAGCTGAAAATATTGTGCCATCAGTCGATCCAACCATTGTGGACAGAAGCAAAGCTGGCAAAGAGAAGGATGAAACTGACGCTGAACCCAAAGCAAAGAGAGCAAAACTAAATGCTGAGGGAACGCCTTCACCAATGGAAGATGAGCAGACGCCTAGAAGAGTAAATAAATTTATCTTTAATCTTTACCTATACAATTAGTATTAGATAACAGCTGGATGCAGTTTCCCCATTTCCTTTAGATGGTTATAGATGTTATATTATTATATCAAGGAAATCATTCCGACAACTAAAACTACAGGTTTATTTTAAATTGGTTACATTCTTTTTTTTTCTCCAGAAAAAGAGTAAAAAGAACTTAGATAAAAGCACAGGGAAGAAGAAACAGAAGACAGAGGTATTTATAAGTATTCTTTTAGTTCTCCGATGGTCTTTGTTACATCATTTTTTTAAAGGACAAAAGCCTTTGTAAAAAAAATGTAAATTCATTAAAATACAATTGAATACTTTCCCAAACCAAATGACATATTTCATTCTATTTCAATGCAATATTGGAGTAATTCTGTCTGCTGTAATAGATAGATAGCAACATGGGTTTATTACAGATTTCATCACAGTGTATGAAATTGTTATTGTAAACACTGTCTGTGTCTTCTACTATTTTGGTCATTTTTTTGTTACGTTTGATTTGAAACAGAAAAAAAAAAAAAATTACTTCCCAATTCTACATCATTTTTAACGCTATTACACCTGGGATTGGCCGTATATATTTGAAATGTCTGTGCTATCTGTTCGAGCTTGCACAAGCAACTACTCCTGAACCATACCAGTTCTGGTTTTTTGCAAATATGCTAAGAAGTTCCCAACGATGTTCACGGGTCAAATTCCAGAAAAGGTTTACTGGATTTCCTGGAAAAAAAATAAAATAAAAATCAATATTTTATCAATTTCTCGCCAACCATAACATGTATTGGGTTGAAACAAACGCCAAGCTGTAGCTAATAATATATAAAACAATGTTGGAGAAGGAATTTATGAAAAATCTCTTTTCGTTCGACTCCTGTAAGTTTTACAGCAATTTGTAGATAGCAATTGTTTTGTTTACTTTCAGAATTATTGATTTGAAATTAGTTTTAATGTAATCTAGAATGATTTCTCTTGAATAAAAAAAAAGTGGAAATGCTTGGTTGGAAATTTTTATTACTTGTTATAGATATATTTTCATTTTTATGTGACTGTAAAAATCTCATAATCTCAAGCATTACCCATAACTGTCTATCTATATATGTCTTTCTTTTTTTATATAAAAAGTTATTATTTTAGGTTTTAATTTTGAAATAAACCTTTTTTTTTCTATTTGGAATGGACAAGTTGTTGAATTAAATCTTAATCATAGCACCTTAAAAATTTTAATTTTATTTCACTGCTTATTTTTATTGTTGAAAATATTGACAAAACAAAAGACAGACTAACTTAAGTTTGAAAAAAAATTTCAAATGCTGACTTGTTATTAGCATTACATTGTGTGTCCTAACTTACTTTATTATCATTTTTTCACCCAGGAAATTACAGTGTCAAAAGACTCCCCAGAGGTAGGTCTGGGGGAAAATGTTTTTGGGGTAGGGGGATGTCTCAGCGATTTATGTTGATTTCCTAACTTATCTTGCGCGGTACAATTTACTATTTCTTATCTAACCACTGCCGATAATAATCATGCTCTTCGTCTACTCACCGAAAGTCTGAAATAAACTTGAATGTTTTATTTTGTTTCTGTCTCCCCAGTCTGACGCCATCCAGTCCATGATATCTGATTTTGTTGATGCTGAACCTGACATATTCTAGATTTAAATTCAACTCATTAAAACTAAATCTGTTTTTAAACAAGGATCAGGAATGTGTTTTTTTAAATGTCTGTATGTATGGTAGCAACAATTTTGACACCTACTCTCAGTCAAACATTTTTTCCTTCAAAAGTGTGGCCTGTAAAAGAAATACACATTATAATTTACATCCTCAGTTGGATTTTTTTTCTTTTTGCTTGTTGAACACTATTTAATGTAAGAAGTTTTTCATGGGTCTAGCAAAGCATCAATAATTTGATTAGCAGCATAGGCCTGGGAGTCAACACCTGAGAACCTGGGTGTTCTCTTGGAGTCATCACCTCAGAACCTGGGTGTTTTTTTGGATCATGAACTGAGAACCTGGGTGTTCTCTTGGAGTCATCACCTGAGAACCTAGTGTTCTCTTGTTGGGCATTAGAGTTGTTGCCAGTTAATCACAATATGTGGTTGCCGTTAGGGAATTTTTGATTGGTGCTGGAGATGGCCCTAAGGGTCAGCATTTCTGATAAAAATATGTAAATTTTAATAGTAAAGTCATCTAGTAATGAAGCTGGCAGAAAATGTTGTCTTATTGTTCATATATTATAATATCTATATATATATATATATAGAGAGAGAGAGAGAGGGAGGAGATGATGCATAAATGAAGCCTCTACATAATTGGTTTTATCAAGAAATAAATCAAGCAGATAACAGCAAGTTAAATTAAATTTTCTTTGTGAAAACAAAACAACTTAGTAGAAGAAATTTGGAAATCTATAATAATAAAATAATATTATTAATAACAAACCTAAAAGCAATGAAGTATGAGTTGTGCCAACTGAGCAAAACAAACAAAATTTTAATTAACAAATATTGGTTCAATTTGAATGCTTAATTAAAGAAACTTTGGAAAAAATAAAAAGGGTTATTAAAAAAATTGTAAGCACTAATGTAAAAGTAACTTGTGGGAGTTGCTGATCTTCTATCGAGCGCCTCCCCAGCCGGCGGATAGGGGAAAGCC
Source organism: Radix auricularia (assembly GCA_002072015.1). Lineage (NCBI taxonomy): Eukaryota > Metazoa > Mollusca > Gastropoda > Lymnaeidae > Radix > Radix auricularia. The sequence continues at coordinate 45,210 of MUZC01004422.1, read as the reverse complement.
CACCAGATATGGAGGGTACCGGGGAAATAAAATACCTGGGGTGGACCAAAATCAGCCCTACTGCCTTGTAGGAAGTGGAGGGATCCACAAAGGCTAGGGACCCAACCCGAACAAAGGCAGCTACCCATTGAGCTCTGAGGGGCAACCCCCCAAGTGGTTACGCGCAAGGCCAACAACCCTGCCGTGTAAAAAATCAAAGTTACAAAAACACCGAAAAGAGCAACAAAAGCCATTTCAGTCCTGGGAGAAGATGGATCCTCTGAGCAGGGAAATATGATGCCTAATAGTGAAAGCCAAAATCTGGAAGCTGTTAGACCGACAACCATCATCTCTACCAGGAACACCACCACCATCGGAGCGTGGAATGTCCGCACGATGTATGAAGCGGGAAAGGCTGCACAGATAGCCGCGGAGATGAAGAACTATAAGCTCACCATTCTAGGAATTAGTGAAGTAAGATGGACTGGACTGGGGCAGAAGAGATTAATCTCGGGAGAGATGGTGATATATTCGGGACACGAAGAAGAGGATGCCCCCCATACCCTGGGTGTTGCCATGATGCTATCAAGGGCAGCACAAGGAGCACTCATTGGATGGGAGGCCCATGGACCTAGAATTCTTTTAGCAACCTTTCGGACAAAGAAGCGTAGCATCAACCTAGATGTCATCCAATGCTATGCACCAACTAACGAAAGCGACGAAAGAGACAAAGAAGAATTCTACAATAGAGTGATAACCATAGTCCAGGGTCGCCCACGGAGGAACATCGTCATCCTCATGGGAGACTTCAATGCAAAGATCGGCAATAACAACACAGGGTATGAAGAGGTTATGGGACAACAAGGGATAGGCGAGATGAACGACAACGGTGAGAGGTTTGCAGACCTATGTGCCACAGCAGACCTAGTAATAGGAGGGAGTATTTTCCAGCACAAGAGAATACATAAAGCTACATGGGTCTCACCGGACATGAGAACGATGAACCAAATAGACCATGTATGCATTAGTAAAAAATTCAGGCGATCTCTCCAAGACGTTCGTGTAAAGAGGGGAGCTGATGTTGCCTCAGACCACCATCT
>MUZC01004422.1:7500-22410 GCA_002072015.1 Radix auricularia | reverse complement strand
AGGGGGCCTGGGGGAAGACAAGAGGGTGCCTGGGGGAAGACAAGAGGGTGCCTGGGAGAAGACAAGAGGGTGCCTGGGGAAGACAAGAGGGTGTCTGAGGGAAGACAAGAGGGTGCGTAGGAGAAGACAAGAGGGTGCCTGGGGGTAGACAAGAGGTTGCCTGGGAGAAGACAAGAGGGTGCGTGGGAGAAGACAAGAGGGTGCCTGGGGAAGACAAGAGGGTGCCTGGGGGAAGACAAGAGGGTGCGTGAGAGAAGACAAGAGGGTGCCTGGGGAAGACAAGAGGGTGCCTGGGGGAAGACAAGAGGGTGCCTGGGGAAGACAAGACGGTGCCTTGGGAAGACAAGAGGGTGCGTGGGGGAAGACAAGAGGGTGCCTGGGGGTAGACAAGAGGTTGCCTGGGAGAAGACAAGAGGGTGCGTGGGAGAACACAAGAGGGTGCCTGGGGGAAGACAAGAGGGTGTCTGTGAGAAGACAAGAGGGTGCGTGGGAGAAGACAAGAGGGTGCATGGGAGAAGACAAGAGGGTGCCTGGGGGTAGACAAGAGGTTGCCTGGGAGAAGACAAGAGGGTGCGTGGGAGAAGACAAGAGGGTGCCTGGGGGAAGACAAGAGGGTGCCTGGGAGAAGACAATACGGTGCCTGGGGGAGACAAGAGGGTGCGTGGGAGAAGACAAAAGGGTGCCTGGGGGAAGACAAGAGGGTGCCTGGGGGAAGACAGGGTGCCTGAGAGAAGACAAGAGGGTGCCTGGGGGAAGACAAAAGGGTGCCTGGGAGAAGACAAGGGGTGCCTGGGGGAAGACAAGGGGGTGCCTGGGGGAAGACATTCCACGCCCGAATTCCAATCGGGAAGAAGGAGACTGTGTATTACATTGATCGGAGCGTTGTTGAGGATTAGTATTATTATGTTGTATGTCCAAATTAGAATTTAAATAGTTGAACAGAAAGTATTTTCCTGATGCAATTATTTCAAAATTAAGATGTTCATTATTTCACTGATAAAATTGTCGAAACTGTTGCCATAACCGATGTCTTACCTTTTTGGCTCTCTGGATGCTTTCATTTTCGTCTCGTTGTTTCTTTCCTTTTCTCCGTCTCCACCTTCGACTGTAGCACCCCCGTCAGGAATGACGTCATTTGTGACGTCCTCAAAGACAAAATAGTTATCGGGAATATCAAATTTGAAATGTTCCCTCTTCAGGAAAAGTTTCTGCCATTTTGTCAATGTTGTTTGAAAGTTCTCCCACGCGCTGGGGGGGGGGGGGGGGTGAAAATAATAAATTTTTAATAAAAAAATCTTAGCTTTCACCGTGTGATTAGGAGACCCTAATAAGTTGATTCTCTGAAATCAATGGGATTGGAATACTATACTTTTTAGTTATCCAAAAACTCTCTTTGAAAAAATGAGTTAGAGACGTCATAAAGTCAAAATATCAAAATTAACTATATTTTTATGTGGATGCATTATATCATTGTGTCTTCTGTCTTTTTGATTTAGATGACGGTGCTTAGTGTACAATTAGGGCAGTCCTCCCATTTGTAGTATACAATTAGAGCAGTCCTCCCATTTGTAGTATACAATTAGAGCAGTCCTCCCATTTGTAGTATACAATTAGAGCAGTCCTCCCATTTGTATATACAATTAGAGCAGTCCACCCATTTGTATGTACAATTAGAGCAGTCCTCCCATTTGTATATACAATTAGAGCAGTCCTCCCATTTGTATATACAATTAGAGCAGTCCACCCATTTGTAGTATACAATTAGAGCAGTCCTCCCATTTGTATATACAATTAGAGCAGTCCTCCCATTTGTATATACAATTAGAGCAGTCCTCCCATTTGTATATACAATTAGAGCAGCCCTCCCATTTGTAGTTATAATTCGATCTATCGGATGTTTGACCTCATCAGTCTGCGCGCTTCTTGGTCTGGTCACGACAAGGGAACAACTTATAGGCCAGTTGACTCAGTGGACACAAGAATCATTTTAATGTCAACATTAAATTGTTTATTCAAAGTATTCCGTAATTACTGTAGAGATGCGAGAGAACCGATGTGACTTCTGGGCTCTTTCTGTTACATTATAGGGTGCATCAGACATAGTCTTTGCTATTAGAGTCTACACACCCTCAGATAAAACATGTGATATTAGAGTCTACACACCCTCAGATAAAACATGTGATATTAGAGTCTGCAACTCTCAGATAGAATCTGTGCTATTAGAGTCTGCACACCCTCAGACAGAATCATTGGACACACCTAAAAGTGGCCCTATTCGTTATGTGAAAGAAATACGTTTCTAATAGCTTTAAGCTCAGATTGAGATTTGTTTTATTGCATTGGACACCAGTGCCAAGGGGCAACATGATTTTTAAAACTAAACGAGAGTCATAAAAATGTTTTAAAGACGTTATTAGGAAAAGTGGCTATTCTGATAACAGGAGTTAGAAAATTGAAGCCTTTCCTTATTTTATAATCTATACACTGAAAAGTTGAAATTCTGGCCCGTAGCGTGTGACTGTGGTATCTATATTATTTTAGGTTAATCAAGGGTTAAGTTGGTTCAATTACAACGGATGCATTCAAGAAGTAGCATAATCAGAAGTGATGGCCCACAAGTGTATTAATATATGAAGAGAAGAAGAAATCATACTTTTGAAAACTTACTTATCACACAGCACATCTTTGAGGTCCACTATCAACGGAGACTTTTCCTTCCTAGCGCGTGGCGCAGCACAGCACATCATGGTCGACCCTGAAATAAACCAATCAGTGATAGACACGCGTCGAGTGGTGGCAGCCAGGGTTCGTTCGAGAGTCTAGAGTCTTTATAGGCCCTTGGCTCACTTATATTTTTGGGTACCCTTATATTCAAAGACCCTTAGAACTACATGTATTACATTCATAGGCCCTAGGCCATCTTAAATTTATGGGTGCTCTTATATTCGAAGACATTTGGAACTATTATATTCATAGGCCCTAGGCCATCTTAAATTTATGGGTATTCTTATATCCGAAGACCTTTGGAACTATTATATTTATAGGCTCTAGGCACTCTTATATTTATTGTACTCTTATATTCATAGGCCCTAGGCACTCATATAATTTTGGGTACTTTTATATTTATGGGTACTCTTATATTCATAGGCCCTAGGCACTCATATTCATAGGCCCTAGGCACTCATATAATTTTGGGTACTTTTATATTATGGGTACTCGTATATTCATAGTCCCTAGGCACTCTTAAACTGCCAACTAAGTAACCAACGGTTTATTTAAGTGCATTAAACATCTTCACTTGTTCTCACCCCCCCCCCCACCGCAACTTCCTGACTTCGCATCTCATAATTTTAAATGTATTTGGAAGTTAAAATTTAGTGTTACTTTTTATTTTAAAAAAAAACTATTGTTTTAGTAAAAATATTTAAAACACATATTACTTCTTTTCCTCTGCAAGTTAACTGCGAATAATCTATGTTATGAACCATGAATTTTATAATTGCTTTGTGAGGAATTTTGGACGCCTTTAGACAAACAGGCCTGTCAAAGAATGGACAGAGGAGAAATTGTGCAAATCGTGACGAGATAACCTTGAGCGAGATATTTCCAGGTTCAGATTTCTTGTTGAAAGTGGATTGGCCTTTCGTGATAACAGTCATTTACATAATTATCCTAATAATGGAAACTACCTTTGTTGCATTGGCCTTTGCGTTAAATTTTATTGTTTTGTAAAAGAGCACATTCAGAATAAAATAAAGCCCGGATATGGCAATGTACATTGTATCTTTCTGCCAATATATGTAATGACTTTACTGATTTATGTGTGGTTTGCAGGTGATATGTAAGCAAAGTAAGCAATTTTCTTTTTAAACAGTGTGGCTGCGCAGAAATTTGACCGACGCCAAGCTGCAGTTTAGAATCACCGCGCAGCAAATTTTGTGAAATATTGCACAAAAAATGGACGTTGTGCAACTTGGCAACAGATTTTAAAAAAAACAACGTTGCACACGAACCAACGAAGCTTAGGTCACTGCATGGTAAGCAAATGATTTCTCTTAATGGATACAATAACCTTGATCAACATTTTAAACATTCTCGTCAGTTAATACATTAAAACCAAAAGGTTTGTGTAATCGTCTGGAAATTATTTTATCATTATCGGCCAAAATATTTTACTTTTTGACTTCCAGTACATTTATATTTGGTGGGTCGATAAATCTTTAACATTTTGTAACGTTTAATAGAAAAATTAATTGTTAATTTCCGAACTTTTTCTGAACTCCATATATTACCAAGTCTTCAGTAAACATGGCATTATGTGACTCCAGAATGCCTTGTAGGTCGTGGACGTTTTGAATGCGTGTCGTTACGTAATTAACCCACAGCCGCCGTAGAAGTTACGTCGAACGTAAAACCCCTGGCGATAAGGCGAGAAAAAGCAAACATGACTACGGTAGAGCGATACCGTAGGTTAAAGCATGACGAACCCTGCTTCCAATTACAAGACCGATAGGTAAAGCGGACACGACTGAAGGGGCCATCTTTTATAGATACGGTCCTCGATCTAGAAAACTAAGTCCCATACCCAAACACAGGGAACGGATGCAACTGTTTCCTGTCGGAGGACCACATGAAAGCTTTGACTTGCTTGAACTACGTTTGATACTGGCAAATACGACGGTGACAAAAGCCAGCCCCGACGAGCTACATGGCAGGAAACGAGGCTCTGAAAACAATCGAGACTTATGGGTTAGCGTCTTCACGGACCGCTCACGTTTCAAGGATGGCAGAAGTGGATACGGAGTACTAATTCAATACCCCAACCTGGACCTGACAGTACCGAATTGTCGGCACCGTGTGGATCTGCATACAGTGAGTAGTCACGACGCCGAACTGGAGGCGATCTGCAAGGGTTTATAGGAAGAATTTAGCAAAGAGAAATGTTTTTCCGACCATCGCAGTCTTCACCGACTCACGGTTTTCGCTAGAGACTGTGTGTCGATCTTCTCTGCCGGCGAAAACGATCAGTGTCATTTTGGTTATAGTGGGTGAAATCCTAGCACAAGGCGGAAAAGTGATCCTTCAGTACATCACTGGGCACAGCGGCGAGCTTCATTCAGACAGGGTTGATCAGCTATCAAGATATGAGTCATCCCAGTCCCAATCCGACCAACCGATGACCAAGTTGGGGGTCAAGTAAGTCAGTGCATGAAGTGACTTCGAGCTGGTGATCTTCCTTAAAGTTGGGGTAAGATCGTGGCTTAAAGACAGTTTTCGAGGGAAATGGCTTCAGGGCTGGGCATCTGGAGGCACGGCCAGAAAAGTTTACCAGTTCATGCCACAACCGATCAAAAGCGACTTCTAGCGGGAAATTGGACGTAGAAATCAGACGCTTATAATACAAATGAGTACTGAGCATGATCTCATACGAAGCTACCTGTAAAAGTTTAACACTAGAAGGGAACTGGCCTGTCGGCTGAGTGACCACCTGGAGGAGACGGTGGCCCACGTACTTAAAGAGTGCCCCGAGCTGTGCGGAAATTTGGAAGGAGAAATCCCTGAACTTGCGTAAAGTTATCTCTGTGGCGATGCCCGCTTGATGATGCTCGCCTGCGATAAAGTGAACCGGGTCATAAGAGCCTAGCGGTTCAATCGAAAAGAGAATGAATTTTCATATCAGTTTCCAGTGCCAAAGTGCTAACTGACACGTGAAAATCAGATCTGGAAGAGGCTTTATCGGCCATTCATAAATGACGTGACGCGATTTAAACATATTTTCACCCCCTCCCTCCCTTGTCTTACGTCGTCACAAAGTTAGAACCATATCAAATATGACGTCACAAAGCTTTGGGAACCCCCCCCCCCCCAACAAGTTTTTCTTTTCTTTTTAAAAATATTGGTGCCATTAAAACGCTGGTTAAAATTGTTATGGTACTAAAATGAAATAGGTTGTGACTAGTTGTTCAAATGTAAATATTGTTTCTTAAATGTATTTCAATTTTCCGAACAAGGTCTAAAGGGGAAAGTCTATTTGAAAGTGAATGTTTGTTTGAAGGTGAATGTTTGTTGGTGCAGCACGGTCTATACGTTGACACTGTGCGTGTATTTCCCTTTTACGGGCGGTGTCGTCCTGTGACCTGTTGCGATGCAGTTCTCGACGCCTTGCATTAATACCCCGCATAGCTTTTCAATATCGACGGCGGAACGCTGTCGTTGCGGTGGCATGTTGAAAAGGAATATCAGTAGTGATTAGCAGGACTGACACACTTCAAGATGGCAACACAGTACTGAATGATAACAAAAAACTGCACCAAATATAAATGGTTTTGAACGTCCGCATACATTGATACGTTTACGGAGCCTAGCATCCCGTGTCTATCCAGAAACTCAGTGCAGTTTCCGGACTGGTCGGTCTACCATAGACATGGATTTTTCCATACCACAGCTCAAGGAAAAAGGCAGAGAACAGCAGTTGCCCCTATACATTGTGTTAGTGGACCTTACAAAAGCCTTTGATTTCGTCAGTCGCAACGGGCTATTTCAAATTACTGACAAAAATCGACTGTCACTCTCACATACTCTCCATCATCAGACAGTTCTTTCAAAATATGCAGTGCACAGTGCAGTTCGATGGAACTATGCCAGAAGCCTTTCCAGTCAGCAGCGGATTTAAAAAAGGCTGTGTACTCGCACCAACACTGTTCACAATATTCTTCTCAGTACTTCTTCGATACGCATTCACTGCTGGCAGTGAGGGAATCTGGTTACACACCAGAGCTGATGGAGGACTTTTCAACACTGCCCGCCTCCGAGCCAAGACCAAAACGACGGATGTCCTAATTCGTGAGCTATCATTTGTGGATGATGCGGCACTAACAGCACACACAGAAACTGGTTTGCAACAACTCGTGTCAAGCTTCTACAATGCCTGCAAATAATTTGGTTTGCAAATCAGCTTGAAAAAGACAAACATCATGGCCGAAGACATTCGACCTCCTCCTACCTTAAATATCGATAATGAAAACTTGGATGTTGTGGACATCTTCACCTACTTGGGGTCCAGGGTCTCCAATATACTATACATTGAAAAGGAAATAAACAGCAGAATTGGCAAGGCTGCTGCCATAATAGCTAAATTTAATAAGCAAAACACCAAGCTAACGGAGAAAACCAAACTGTGCGTCTATCGAGCCTGTGTCCTCAGTACACTACTATACGGGAGCGAGACATGGACCACTTATGCATCCCAAGAGCGAAAGCTTAATAGTTTCCACTTGAGATGCCTGCGTCGCATCCTTGGTATTAAATGACAAGATAGATTGCCTAATAGTGAGGTCCTAATGCGTGCCAATAGCCAAAGCATGTTCTCAATCCATAGTAAAAGACGCCTGTGATGGCTAGGACATTTTAAAAGAATGAGCCTGGCCGCATACCGGAGGACCTCCTATAGGGTGAACTTGCTTCGGGAAAGAGGAAGACAGGTCGCCCACGCCTGCGATTTTAAGATGTCTGCCAAAAAAGGGACTTGAAAGCAGCCAGAATACATACAAATGACTGGGAGTGTATGGCAGAAGACCGATCTACGTGGCGCACAGTTGTCAAAGAGGGCGTCATAGTAGCCGAGGAGGGTTCGGAAAGGGTTGGCCTCTACGTGGCCCGGACTAGGAGTAAGGTGTGGAAACGGCTGCACTCGAAACTAACAACCCTGGCGCAGAACGCCAAATATGTCTGTAAGGATTCCTTGCTTAATGCAACGATGTTTAAAAATCACATTATTACTAGGGATTTCAATGCTCATACAGAAGCATTGGGATACCCCGATAAAAACGCATCTGGACGTTACTTGGAGGAGTTGGAGCTCACTACCAACTTTATTATACTACAGGACAAAAATAGTGTGCCCACACTATTACACACTGGCATCAGTGCCCTATCGCGACCCAATTTGACCCTAGTCTCTGCGGAACTGGAGGCAAAAACGGAGTCGAAGGTGTTGCCAGACGTTGGTAGCGACCACAGACAAATCCTCATTAAAATAGATATAGAGATGGTGAAGGCACGCCTTGCCAGGAGACACTGGCTGTTCGGCAAAGCCGACTGGAGTAGATTCAGGGAAGGGATCGAAAACACGCTCGCGGGCTCAACAGAGAGCTCAGAGAACCCTAAGTCAATCGAGAACGCTTACAAAGACTTTGTGGGAGTGATTTTGACGATGGCAAGGAAGGCCATTCCGAGAACGTGTAAGAATCGAAAGTTCCGACCTTTCTGGAAGAAAAAGCTGGCAGAACTTGTCCGTGAACGGAAGAAAGCCCGGAAAAAGGCGGCAAGACTCAAAACTGTCGCTGCTCGTGCCACATATAACAGACTGACTACCGAAGTCCGGGAAGAGACTCTCAAGGCAAAAAAGGAAGAATGGGTTAGTTCTTGCGGGAAACAACCTGGCAGATGGCAGAAAGGTATGGCAGCTGATTGACTCTCTTTCTGGCATGGGAAAAACTAAAAATCCAAGCCCCTTGCAAACGACCACAGGCACGGCTTCCACAGATGCTAAGTGTGCCGATGCTTTAAACAATCATTTGCAAAGGCAAGCTTGCAGCAGAAAGAGACCAAGAAAAGCCGTACCTTGAACCATCTCAGGAAACATGGAGAAAAGGCCCAAAAGTGGGGACCGCATGCTGAAGTCTTCACCGCTCCTTTCACTATGACCAAATTGCAAACAGCAATCAGTAAGTGCAAAACCGCCAAGGCACCAGGCCAAGACAAAGTCAATAACGAGATTATTAAAAACCTTGGCACGATAGCAATGTCCTCGCTATTGAAAAGCATAAACAGGACGTGGGTCACGGGTGCCCTGCCTGGAGCTTGGTTGAGCGCAAACATCGTTCCAATACCCAAAGAGGGGATACATCGTGATCTCCTGAACAGCTACCGTCCGATCTCCCTAACATTGTGTTTAGGGAAGATAGCTGAAAGAATGGTTAATGCCAAACTCTATTGGTACTTGGAGAGTACGAATAGTCTGAATATTAACCAGGCGGGCTTCCGGAAGGGAAAGCAGCCGGTTGACCAAGTGCTCCGTCTTCTCCAGTGCATAACAGCTGGGCTCCAGAAACAAATGCATACTGTGGCAGTATTTTTCGACCTCCGACAGGCCTATGATAAGGTCTGGAGGTCCGGTCTGTTGTTGAAACTACAAGCCTTAGGCGTAACTGCGAACATGTACAGGTGGATCCAAGGTTTTCTCACAAACCGGACGATCGCAACAACTTATGGCAGTGAAACCTCAAGTAGGAGAACGCTGCAGCAGGGCCTGCCCCAAGGGTCAGCGCTCAGCTGCACATTGTTCTTGGCTTACATCAACGACTTACCTGGTATGTTGCAAACCAGCGCTGCCATGTATGCGGACGATTTAGTCATGTGGAGCACCGGTAAGGATGTCCACCGACTGCAACAGCTACTACAGCTTGACCTTTTCGCTATCAATAGGTACATGCAGAGGAGGCATATGGAAGTTAACACCGAGAAGACGGTCTATTCGCTCTTCACGAATGGCCGAACCGTTCTTAAACAGGAGATTGTGCTTAAAATGAACGATGTAGCGCTAATATGGGACAAACAACCGGTTTACCTGGAAGTCAAACTGGATCAGAAGGTACAAATGCATAATTTTGTACAAGACCTGTACTCCATGGCAACCGCCAAGCTCAACCTGGTGAAAAAGTTAGCTTGCACAAACTGGGGCGCTGGAGCAAGCACTCTCAGAGCTCTATATCTGGGAAGTGTGAGGTAGGTGATGGACTATAGTATGCCGGTCCAAGCCTTTGCCAGCAAAACGGCATTGGAAAAATTGGGCCGAATCCAGAACCAGGCTTTGAGGTTCTTCTGTGGCGCGTATAGAACTACACCCACAGCTGCCGTGGAGATCATTGCAAATGTAGAATCACTTGAGATACGTCGGGACAAGGCGATCATTACTACTGCAGAAAGGTATCGCAGGCTGGACACGAGGGACCCCTGCTACCAAATGCAGCATAATTGGGGCGGACGTGGGAAGTTGAAACGGTCCTCGTTCATGCATCAAGTACTCGAGCTTGATAGGACTGTTCAACCCCCACGAAATAGACATAGAACCATTAGCGTCCCAATAAAACCGCCCTATGCGGAAATGACACGTCCCACAATACATTTGTCTTTGGCTGACACGACAGTGACNCGGACGTGGGAAGTTGAAACGGTCCTCGTTCATGCATCAAGTACTCGAGCTTGATAGGACAGTTCAACCCCCCCCCCCCCACGAAATAGACATAGAAACATTAGCGTCCCAATAAAACCAACCTATGCGGAAATGACACGTCCCACAATACATTTGTCTTTGGCTGACACGACAGTGACGAAGCGCAGCCCTGAATACGTACAGAAAGTGGCTGCCCTTGAGACAATTGAAGGGTTCGCGGGAACCCCAGTGAAAGTGTTCATGGATGGGTCTGCCAGCAGGAGAGAAAGAACTGCAGGATATGGTGCGCTCATCCTATACCCATTAGGAGGGCCACCAAAAGATGAACTTTCAGGAACCTGTGGGACTACAGCATCGAACTACGATGCGGAGCTTGAAGCTATTCACAGGGCCCTGGAAAGTGTGCACCTGACACTGCAAGGGTCGGAACTAGTAGGTTTTGACACGGTCTTGTTTTGTGACTCGAGATCGGCGCTCGAAGTCCTGCTGGAGGGCGTGGGCAGACTCGAGAGACTTGGTGGTAGGGTCACAGTGCAGTGGATCACTAGCCACGTGAATGTAGAAGGCAATGAAATAGCAGACTCGCTGGCAAAAGCTGGAGCAGCCCAACCCCAACCAGATGTCTCAGTCACATATCTTGGGGTAAAGACGTGGCTAATGGACCACTTCAGGGAAAGTGGTACCAGGAGTGGGAGGATGGAGCGACAGCCAGAGGGGTATTCGCTAGCATGCCCAGGCTGAGCAGATCAGACCAGTGGTGGGTTCTAAAACGAAGGGAACAAAGTTTGGTGACCCAAATGCGCACCGAGCATTGCCCAACCAAATCTTATTTTAGCAGGCTAGATCACAATAGGGACCCTAACTGCCGCCTTTGCAGCCAAGCCTCTGAGACACACACTTGTTGACGTCATGTCCCGCGCTTGACATAGCCGGGGAGGTTAGGGGGCAGGGGAGTCCTACATTCAGACAATGTTGTATGGCACTGCCCAACAGATGGAGCAGATTGCAAAGTAATAGCCAAGGCCTTAAGAGATTAGATCTAAGGTCCAAAGATTATGTGTTTAGTTTAGTAGCCGAGGAGCGAAAAATGGAGGAGTCTGCAGAGAGGAGAGCTATGAGAAAGGTCAAAACATTGGGAAGCACAGAATTCGTGTGTAAAAACTGTGGTGAAGACTGTCACTCAAGGATAGGACTGCACAGCCACTCGAGAAAATGCAACCCAACCCAACGGTGATGCACCATCGTCTCGGCGGAAGGATGCCGAATAATATACATGTATATTATTGTATATAGCAGAGTGCCAACAAAAAGTGCCACCACAGTGGTTTGATTAAGGAAGTAATATTTTAGCTGCTTGCCGGCTGGTGAAGCTCTGCGTGCGGTCTGTGGCACGCGTGGCATAGGTTAGCCATCGCTGCTCTATATGGTACAAAGCCACAAATGTTTGTTGAGAAGAATTAATATAATGTCGTAAAAAGTTATTATTTTACAAATTCAACACATTCTTAATCGGGTAAAAAAGTTGACGAAAGGTTAAAATGCAAAAAATATAAATTTTGTGTAAGAAAATTTTAACATTTTTGTCTGGGGCCGTTTTGGTCGGCGCCGTTTTGACCAGGGTCTATTTGACTGGGCCATTTTGACTGGGCCCGTTTTGGCCGAGGTCGATTTGACCGGGTCGCTTAGAAAAGTTCCGTTTTGACCGGGTTCGTTTTGTAGGGACCATTTTGTTTTGGGCTGTTTTGACGGGTCCAGTACTTAACGTTTTTAGTACGAAACTTAACTTGCTTCCAGAGTGGGGTTTGTACACTTTGTGCTATCAATACAAAAAAAAAATCATGTTAAGCCTGGTCCCTTTTGGAACTCAGGACGTGTTAGCGCATTTTCGTATTATGTATCAGTACTTATGTTAGATATCAGCATTATGTAGTTATCAGTAATTGTGTTTAGATTTTAGACATATTTTTATGAATTTTCTTGTGTAATGAATATACCTGACATTTTTAAATTTAAAAGTCATTTCTTTACATTTTAAAATTTTTTATTTTCTCTTTAATCTAACTACAAGTCACCACAAATGATGACGTAAAAGTCTCTAAACCTTTACACATATTCTAATGACGTCAACTAAAAAAAACAACTAATTCTTTTGCACGCCTTCGCACCACTCTTGAATGCTTGAAAAATGCTCTATTCGACTTCCGGCAATGGCGGCCGTTCCCTGTGCCAGTGTTAACTCTCGATTCGCAAAGTTTTTTGGTAGTTTTAACGGGTTTTTTTAACGGATCGAGTAACTGAGTGTTGATGCACCAATGGCAGGTCAGGACATACAAAAAACATATATACATCATGGGTCTAGGACTTATGGATCCTGTGATCAGGGTGATGACAGACAGACGGACAAAACGGGGGCAATAGCGATTTCGACATCTCGAAAATGCGCTAAAAACAATGACACCAAACCGTGACTCACAGTACCGGGGTGTCTTCCTTTAATGATTGCTGGACATTTGTTTGACGGGAATTTATTCGCTTGGAAATTAGCAGCACTAAAAGTCTTGAAAATGAAATGACGGTAAAAGCCAAAAATAAAAACAACTGCAGTAAAAACAATAGTAACAACGGAAACAAGAACACCTAAATCATCAACACAAATAATGGCTATACGCTTGAAAGAAAAAAGAACAGGACAAAGGTAGCATGACGAAGACACGACCAAAAAAACAACAACAAACAAACAACATTCCTCAGCATTTATAGTAAGTTCGACAGGAAGGAAGTAAATTAAGAGAAATTATCTGCTGTGTAAAAGTAGAGTTAAAATTTTCTAAAGGGATGTTCTTAATATTGCGGAAATCTATTAATAGAAATATTATATCTACCTATATCTAAATGTATTTTTTGTAAGGACAAATTCATAAAAATATTAATAAAAGATACGAGCCAATACGTGAATGTAGGTATATTGAGAATGATTGATCTTATCAGCTAATTTTTAATTCTTCGTTAATTTAAGACAGCTAATTGGATTTGCAAAATAAAAAACTATTTCGTATGTTACTAAGCTAACAATTTTAAGAACATAGTGTTTTGACTGTATTTATGCCTCAAAACTTTGTTCCGCTAAAATGTAATCTAAAAAAAATTACGTAATGAGCTATGATGTTTTCCGGTTTTAGAAATTAAGAACCCTATATTAACATAACGCCTTCTCTTACAGAAAATTTATATGTTTATCAATGAACACCAGTTGAAATTATTTGGTTTCATCCTCACTTCTGCTCCAAAGAATAAAAAATTATGTCCCCTGAAATCTTTACCGGAAATAATGATTGAATGTACGGTACATGTTATTGTGACTGTGAGATCGTTTATTTTACAAAACACATGACAACATTTATTTTACGACTTAACACACTACTGAACAAAGAGGTATTTCTACATATCTTGCTTCATATAATGATCACTCAGCCATACCTAAACACTCAAACTACACACTCAAACTACACACTCAACTTACAGAATCAAACTACACACTCCAATTACACACTTTTACACACACTTTTAGCCTAACCTCAGCCAACCCCCCCCCCCCCCCTTTTCACAGGCAGATTTAAAACCCGATGACATGTCTAAATCAAGTGGAACAATGCATTCAGTCAGACATGTCATTTCCTCAAAGTCAAGCACCATAGAAATACGAGAAACAAAAAAATTATGTAATGATAATAATATCATTGGATCGAAGCACAATAGAAATGTGAATGTTTTTATTATTATTATTATCATTAATATTTTTAACAAATTAAGGAAGATGGAAGGAGACAAAAGTAAAACTTATAAAGCTTTTGTTTGTCAAGTTTTTATTGCATGTATAGCTNTATATATATATATATGAATGTATGTATTTATATATATATATAGACGTTGTTCAATCAGGAAAAAAAATCAACTAATGTTTCTGAGATGAATAATAGATTTAAGTTTTTAACTTTTAAGTCTTTAAGTAAAAAAAAAAATGTGAACAGCTGGAAATAGATCACGTCTTTGAAATAAGAAAATTTGTTGTGAAGCTGAATTGTGCGAATGGTTTCTGAACTGGGCGGGGTGGGGTTTAAATGCATCTCAGTCCAGAGATGAGAGAGCAACACTCCATATTACTAAATGCATGTGCTGATGTCATTTTAATAATACCATTTGATTTTTGTTGTTGAAGGAAAGTATTCCGGTATGCAAAACGCAAGAGAAGTCATGAAAAGACAGGGATGTGCCTTGTGTGCAGATGATGTCTTCCATGACTGAACGTTTAGTGCAGTGGTTCTTAACGTGGGTTCGATCGAACCCTAGGGGTTCGGTGAGTCAGTCGCCGGGGTTCGGCGGAGGGAGGTCAAGACAGCACCCGACTCAAGGCATCTATATTACTACTAATAATGAAGGGTTCGGTGAATGTGCATATGAAACTGGTGGGGTTCGGTACTTCCAAAAAGGTTAAGAACCACTGGTTTAGTGTGTATTAATCTCAAACCCGTTGCTCTACTAAAAATGTCTTTTTATTTGAGCCACCCCAAGGGAAAGCACCCAGTAATTAATTATTGATCAGGGGAGATAGCTGCAGGTTACACCTTGTTTACAGTCGGAAAATTACTACTTTATTATAGTTAGTGGAAATCAATACC
>MUZC01004421.1:459090-478499 GCA_002072015.1 Radix auricularia | reverse complement strand
AGTCAGTCAGTCAGTGAGTGAGGGCTTTCCCTTTTATTAGTATACATGTCAAAGTTTCTTTTCATAAAGCTGTACATTTTGTATGATTTGTTAATTACTTCGTTGATTATGTGATTTCATGATTATTTCCCATTCATTATTACTTTTAAGTATTTTGCATTTATATTTTGGATTTATCTTCCATTCTTCTCTCCTCTTCCATATATTTGTAAAAGTAACCCAAAGAAATGTTTTTTCCTTGTACATTCAGTATAGTGCACTTGTTTGACCATATACAGCAGGTAAATTTTAATTTAATCATATGGTAAGGTTTTATGTTTTGGTCTGCGTTATTAAAAACCATACCCAAAATTAACTACTTTCACTTATAACTTACCTTTTTTGGACAAAGGAAGTTTTGGGATTTAGAGATTTATTATATTCATATATATTTATATGGGGTTTTTTAAAAACATTAGCTGTTTATTATTAAAGGAATTCTACTGAAGTTAATATTAATGTCCAAATTAATCCTTGTACATTTAAAGAATGTTTAAAATTAAATAGATTCTCTACACAATAGTCTTTTGTAAAATTTAAAAGAGGATTTTTTCCCTAATGTTTATTGAAATATTCTGATTTTGATAAATTTCTGATTCATAAATAATTAAACCCTTACAAGTGTACCACAGCATTAATAATTTAAAATTGCTCTAGAAAGCTGAAAAAATCTACATAAAAAATTGTTTTAAAAATTAATTTGATTTAATTTGGGATAAAAAATAAGAGCATGGTGGTTGAGTGGCATGCACTCTTGGTTCAAATCCATGGAAGGCAGGAATTTGTTTGCGGGGCCAAGGATGTCCCTGAGTCCACCCAGCTTCGAATGGGTACCTAGCACTAGTGAGGGGAAACAAAGGCGGATATGTAATGCATGGAACTGTCATAGCAGTGGCCTGCGAACACTGCACCACTTGCCAAGTGACCAGCATAGGATAAGATAAGATAATTCAAATAATAATTTAAATGAAATGATGTGTTTCAATTTTCTAATGGTAAATTATTCAAACGTGTTATTCATCCTCAAAATTATTTTTATTATTCTTTGTCACAAAGCATTTAACTATAAATAATATACAATTGTAATAAAAATATTTCATGCCATATAATAGGTTTTAAAGAAATAAACCCTTTTCTCTACATAATATATATCCCAAGTATCTAATTCTTCAATAAACTTTTTTTTTTCTTTTGATCCCTTACAGACCATGAAAGTTTATAGGGGCAAGTGAAGTAGCGTTCACCAATGTCATTTACAACAAACAAGCAGTTTTAGCACAATTAAAAAAAAAAGTCTGTGTCCTAAGCTGATAGATTTAACTTTTAATAATAATAATAAATTTGAAGTAAAGATCGAGGCTCACAATGCTTTACATTAAATCAGTTGATAAAGTTCATTCAAATAAAAAATTATTGCTTTTGTCAAATCAAATCAATTTTAATTTATTCAAGTAATCAAAATATGTTTTATAGGATTTAATTGTAACCTTTTTATTAACATACAGAGTAACAGCAACCTGTGGCACATAAATGTTGATATGTGCTGAAAGTGGATGAGGTTCATGCTTATTCACTGTGAAAATGTTGAAAGTTAACAGTCCAAGTCACCACTGCAACAATAACACAGATAATGCTTGGTACTATTGAAACTACAACCTTTTGGACTTCTGGCTAAAAAGAAATATAACAGCAGAGGATGGGATGTAGCAAAGTATACATTTAAAAGAGAGCAGAAGAAGAGACATATTTAAATTGGCATCAGATGTTTAGGGGGAAGGGGTGAAAAAATACCTCACAGCACTTATTACACAAACCAGCGATGCCAGTTACTTGAATATAGAGTGGAGTAGCATTTGCAATTCAGGTTTTGAAAAATAAGTTTTGGAGTGGTATAAGATATTTGCCAAAAATGCTGATGTATAAAAGTAATTTAATGATTAAAGTTTGTTCATTGGATTTAAATAAGATTGAAACCATCTTCTGCCTTGTGTAAATGAAATCACAAATCAAATATTATATCAATATCAAAGGCATGTCTGATGACACTATCCTTGATGGTGGATTTTTTATTAGCTGTATGTAGTAAAACTTATGCACATTTCAGAAAATGGAAATTTAAAAATGACAGTTCCTGCTCTTTATTGTCCAGTAATTTTGTAAAGTCTAGTATAAGGTATCACTATGTCACTATTGTTAATAGGTTCTGTAAAGTCTATTCAGGACTCAATTCTGATAATCCAATAATTTTAAATCATTAAGTCTTAGTAACTTTTTTTAAAATTATAATTGCATTATTATCTCTCTGCATTCTTAAAATTATAGGTACAGACTATTTCATCACTACATTGGACACCTGGGCCTCTCTGAGGGTGTTACTGGACCACTAGATTATTATGTTACAGATTCTCTTTATTTTGATCTTTCATCATTAGTAACTTCCATGTCTATGTCAACCCCAGCACTTGCATCATATTCCCATTTTTTTGTAACTAGCAGTCATGATTAAATCAATGGATAGTGCAGAGTGGAAAGTTACTTACCTCTTATAAGATTAATTGCTCTTCCAACAAACATAAATTTGCATAACACAGTGCAATTCAACAATGGACGGAAATCTCATCATCAATATAATTTAAACAATTAATATGATACTACAGTTCAATATACCCAAATATGTTATTCAGTAATTTTTAAATAGAAACAAGCAATGCATTATACCTCAGTTTTAATACACTACTCATTTTCACATACATCAGATTCAGATGATATAGAAATATCCAAAGGAGAACAGTTCCACTGAGAACAATATGTTGGACATTCATATCGACAGTCTATAGCCTCTGGGGTTTTTTCTCATAAAAGCTTTCTTTAATGAATTCATTAAACATCACATATTCCTTAACACTATCTGGTATGGAAAGCTGGATTATTTTAATTGGTGCGTATTTGCCTACACACATGAAAACTTTTGACCTGCGGAGTTATTTTAGAGTCCAGACTTTATTAAACATTTGAAGTAGGGGAAGCCTCATGTCTTGTTCATAATAAACTGACACAGGCCACTTGTTTTGCCTGAGCCACTTTTCTCAAAGGTATTTAGGATTGATGTGGACTAGAAACTGAGCAACATCCCACTGTTTTTCACAAACAGCCAAATAGAAGTAAGAAGGAAGTCTTGGATTAAGCTTGAGCTAACAGCCGAAGTGAAGAAGTGTGAGGCTGGCTTGATTACTGTGGAGCTTAACATTTTTTAAATTGCATATGAGTTTTTCAAGGCATTGAAAAATCTGTCAAGCTAAAAGCAAATACTTGATAAGTAATTTTTTACAGACTAAAGTTTTATGAAGTTTTTCAATAAATTTTTGACATGTCAAATTATTCATTGAAAGTATCAAAACAAAGCTAAATATTTTTTCTTAATGTTTTCATGGTCAAACAAGGTCAAAAAAATCTTTTCCAAAACTTTTGACTCACAGATATGTTTTAGAGAGCTATAGACAGCACTAACAAAATGACTTCAATGTTCAGTTACTTGACCACAGACTTCAGATTTTAAAGGTTTTTCTCCTGAGTGTGTCCTTTAGTGTATAGTAAGGTAACCAGACTGTGTTAAACCTTTCCCACAGACTTCACATTTGAAAGATTTTTCTCCTGAGTGTGTCCTTTTGTGTGTAGTTAGGTTACAAGACAGTGTAAAACCTTACACACAGACTTCACACTTGCAAGGTTCTTCTCCTGAGTGTGTCCTTTTGTGCGCAGTTTGGCTACCAGACAGTGTAAAATCTTTCCCACAGACTTCACATTTGAAAGGTTTTTCTCTTGAGTGTGTCCTTTTGTGTCTAGTTAGGTTAAAAGACTGTGTATAACCTCTCCCACAGACTTCACATTTGAAAGGTTTTTCTCCTGAGTGTGTCCTTTTGTGTCTAGTTAGGTGACTAGACTCTGTAAAACCTTTCCCACAGACTTCACACTTGAAAGGTTTTTCTCCTGAGTGTGTCCTTTTGTGCACATTTAGGTGACTAGACTGTGTTAAACATTTTCCACAGACTTCACATTTGAAAGGTTTTTCTCCTGAGTGTGTCCTTTTGTGTATAGTAAGGTAACCAGACTGTGAAAAAGATTTCCCACAGACTTCACATTGGAAAGGTTTTTCTCCTGAGTGTGTCCTTTTGTGTGTAGTTAGGCTACAAGACTGTGTAAAACCTATCCCACAGACTTCACACTTTAAAGGTTTTTCTCCTAAGTGTGTCCTTTTGTGTGTAGTTAGGTGACCAGACTGTGTAAAACCTTTTCCACAGAATTGACATTTGTAAGGTTTTTCTCCTGAGTGTGTCTTTTTGTGTCTAGTTAGGTGATCAGACAGTGTAAAACTTTTCCCACAGACTTCACATTTGAAAGGTTTTTCTCCTGAGTGTGCCCTTTTGTGTCTAGTTAGGTGACCAGACTCTGTAAAACCTTTTCCACAGACTTCACATTGGAAAGGTTTTTCTCCTGAGTGTGTCCTTTTGTGTCTAGTTAGGCTGCCAGACTCTGTAAAACCTTTCCCACAGAATTGACATTTAAAAAGTCTTTCTTCTGCTATTGATTTTTTCTTTATTATTTGATTGGAATTAGAAAAAGTTTCTTCTTTCATTTTTTGTAAAGGACATTTTTCATCATTTTCCTTACATACTTCCATTTGCTTGAGCTGATAGTGATCATTGTGATTACTTTTCAAGTGATTCCAGAGGTACATTCGTTGTGAAAATGCAATTTTACAAAATTTGCACTTGAAAATATCTGTAACACAAAGTACAATGATAAGTTGACTTATTTCATTGAAATTAGAAATAAAAATTTGATTCAAAAGGTTACAAAATGAAAAACAAATGACTTGTGTTGAATACTCTTGTAAGAATTAGGTTCTACAAGTACAAGAAAAATATTATTAAGGATTAATTATTTTAGATAACAATAATTTCATAGCTCGAAAAGACATATAAATTTTGTGGTCATGTGAATCATAAAAATAAGTGCATACCCTCATCTGATCTCGATGGATCCTCCTGGCTAAGCTCAAGCACATGATCAATGCTTGTTGGAATGATTAAATTATCTGCCCTGTGTAGGTCACATTCCTTTGATGAGGTTGTTTGCCCACCTCTGTCAACAGATTGTATGTCTATTCCTAATTCCTTTGCATAACTGTCACCATAGTAAACCTGATAGCAATTAAAATACATCAAATTTAATCATTTTATGCCTGATAATTGATTATACATAAAACATTATCCAGTTTAAAGATTTAACAAAGTACTTTCTCAGAACTTATTAGGGGCCATCCATAAAGTATGTCACATTCCAAAGGGGGGGGGGGGTGTCCAGCCATGTGTGACATCAGTGTTTTATGTTAAATTTTAATTATTTTCTAAATAAAAAAATTTAGTTCGAAAGTATGACATACTTTAGAGGGGGGGGCAGAGATTTGTGACATTTTGTGACAGGGGGAGGGAGGAGTTAAAATTTGTCAAAAATAGCGTTACATACTTTATGAACAGCACCTTAGAAAGATTGAAGCTCTTCTTTTTTCCCTCTACTCTACTGATTATTTTCTGTATATAGAAAAAGTAAATGACATGTAGTGATTTGAATTTGAGATTCTCCATGGCCGACCAATTTAAGGATGTAATAAACTTTAACTCTTGCACAAAGCAGTGGAAGAAATATTAAAAATGCACATTTGTTCTACAAAAATCCTTAAGAACAAATCACTCTAAAATCTTAGTATAAATCAGTAAGAATAAAAACAAAAGCAATTATTGTATATTTAGACCAGGGGCTGGCGAACATTTTTGCCCGTTACCCCAAAATATAATATATATTGAAGTTACCCCCACGTGGATTCTGATGATTTTTTATGTCCCAAATGAGTCTGCATTATCCCCAAGAATTCTCTCTTTACCCAAAATTGAGTAATTTACCCCTGTTCCCTGACCCCTAATTTAGATAGTCTCTCTTTAAATGAAAAAATACACTAAGAGAGTTGAATAAAATATGGACATTTTAAAACCGACAACAGTGAGTCTTTCACATGATACTGTTATGTAGTCACTGACTTTGTTCAAGATTATCTATTGCTTCAAATATTATTGTTGCTTGGTTAGATATGGAGGCCTTTAGTTAAAATTGAAAGGTATTTGAAAAGAAAAAAAAAAAAACAATAATTCAACATTTTAACTTTCAGCCATATAAAAACCACATAGTTGAACTGTCTCTAGCTTAAAAAAGCAGCCACCTCTGCCTCTACCATAGCATTCCCGCTTAATTAATCAACTGCATCTATGTTTGAAAATATATATGACTGATGTAATAGCAGTTATAAGTTTTTAAATTTTTTACAGAATTTTTTTAAAGTGTCCTGAAAATGTATATACAGTATACACTCTTTACAACACCAACATTTCTTTATACACACCTCCAGTTGAATGAATTTAATTTTGTATTGTCCCTTCTGTACAGAAAACCTATGCCTACATGGCTAATCACAGGTATTCTAAATGAAAATTTCAAATAATAACTACATTGCATTTGAATATTCCCCTATATAGTGCTTATCTTCATTAGAACAGAACAACAAAAATTATTATTCTACCACTAGTAGTTTTCAAAATATGAATGTTTAAAAATTCAAAAATGGCCTCCGTCACTTTGTGTGCAAGTGTGTTTTCGGCACCCTAATGTTGTTTTCGTTGACGAAAACTGAAACTAAAACCTTCGTCAGCGAAAATGTTGACCTTTTCGTCAACGAAAACTAAAACTAAAATTAGCAGCAAGACTAAAACTAGACGAAAACTAAATCTGGTAGACAAAAGACTGAATAAAAACTGAAACTAAAACTCCCCATTTATCGTTCTTTTCCGGTACTGCGGTCTATTCTAAGAAATTATTATTACCTAATTTCTTTGATGATCGCGCATGCGCATCAACTGGGCGATAATATAAGTCATCAAAATAATACAATTAATTAATGTTGAAAGTTGACAATGACAACAGCAGGAACTGGTGTTGGTGGAGTTAGTATACGCCTAAAATCGAGTGATGTTTGCGATTATTTCACGTACCGTATAGATTTAAACAAAAGTGAATGTTTGGTCACTAACGACGGTAAGAGATGCGACAAACTGCTTGTGGGAAGGAATCCCACAAATCTAAAACGGCATTTAAAAGCTTGCCACAAGAAAGAAAATGATGCCATGGAAGAGAAAGAGAAGACTAAAGTAGCGGCAGCACCAAGTAAATCAACCAAGTTGCCAGCTTCCAACTTTCTGCCTCAAGGAAAATTACCGACATGTTTGGTAATAAACTTAATAAACACAAATATTCTGCACAAGTCTGCTGAAAATATTTCTAGAATGCAAGCTCTAACACGATTCATAGCGAAAACTGTTGTTTCCACGTCGTTGGTAAGTAATAATGTATTATTTATTTCTTAGTAGTTACTTCTTCTTAAAACCTATAAAAAAAAAAAAAAGACACATGTGACATATCATACATGTAGTATCATAACCTTACGAACATTAAATTGTAGTACAAAACTTTTTCATAATAATTTTATGTGTATTAATATGGGCAGCAGTATCACTAATTTTGTTATAGAACAGGACGGGGCTTGTGAAAAATAATTGTTAGAGTACTTAAAACAGTTAAAATTTGTACACATGGCAGCTAAAATAGCAAAATTGTTAAATGTTATTCATTCCATTGAATCAATATAAGAATAAACAAAATGGCTGTACATTGCTACATAATTAGTATGCAATTATAAAATGTAAATTGTAAAATAATTAGAATAATGAAAGAATGCAATTTACATGTACAGGTCGAGCATGAGTCATTCAGAGAGTTCCACCAGGCAATGGATCCGAAGTTTCAAGTACCAAGCCGTACAGCTATACAAACGGCTTTAAAATCGGCGTGTGAAGAACTCAAAAAGAAGGTTTAAGAGAATATACAACATGCCCGGCGTCTTACCCTTTGCTTGGATATTTAGTCTTAAAAGGAGCCTGGCGGCAGCGTTCCTTGCCGTTTCGGCTTGTTTGTACAATCCAATTATACAGCAAGGTGAACATTTATCACTGAAAGTGTTTACTGCTAGTCATCCTCATACAAGTGATATGATTACTGCTAAAGTTAGCGATTGCTTTGAAAAATGGGGTATACAAACTAGCCAAGTCATGCTAGTTATTACGGACAATGGCGCTGGCATGATAAAAGCTTTTGATACCATGTTTGTTGATAGATGCGAAACTGGCACTGATCCTGATGAGGAAGATGATGATGAGGTTGACAATATTAATGAAGATAAAGACTAAGAGGATGCAAGGGCAGAAACGACTGTTGATGGTCACTATTTGAAATTGAAGCGCATATGTGCTTCAATCTATGCAGCTAGTTGTTAATGAGATGTCAAAGTGTTCTGCCATACAACCGATACTTGATTCAGCGAGGCATATGGTTGAAAAGTTTAGAAAATCATCTGTTGCAATCCAAAAGCTAGTGTTGAAGAGCAAGAAAACTCTTATTGCAGATTGTCCCACAAGGTGGTGAAGCACATTCCTTCTACTGCAGCGACTAATTGAACTGAGGGTTAGTGTGAATGCAGTAGCGAAAGAAATGGAAAAGGACACTCTTCTTTCAAGTGAATGGCAAAAAATAGATCAGTTACTGAAGCTTCTGCCGAACATACACGTTTACTCGAAGGCAATAAAGTTGTTATGTCATCAGTAATTCTAGCACTTATGGACATAGAATATCATCTTCTTGAGGCACAGTCTGATCAAGCTCTGGACGTATCACTAAAAGAGCTAGCAGTCACCTTTTTGGATGGCTTGAGGCAACGATTTGAGTTTGCATTGGAACCAGAGTCTGATATTTTTTAACCTATACCTTCTGCAGCTTGATCCTACAACTGTGTCAGCACTCCTCTCAAGCGCTTCAATTCCCTGACGCAACACATTGCGAACACCACACCCATCACCAATATTATATCTGCAGTTCGGGGGCCTGAATACGAACTGGAAAATTATTTGTTGCACTATCAAGAAGCTGCCACAGCAGTCAGTGAGGATGGCAATGGTTTAAGCTACTGGCAATCACAGAACGTTAAAAAAACGTTTCCGTTGCTTGCACCATTGACTTTAGATATATTGAATGCACCAGCTTCGGAGGCTTACGTGGAGAGAATGTTTTCTCTTTGTGGTGATTTGACTACTGGGAAAAGAAACAGCACTAATCAGAGTCTAGAAAAAACTGGTCTTTCTCAAGCTGAACAGTCATTTGTTTTGATGTTTAGTCTTCACCCTTCAAGTGAACTGTTGTTACTTAGTTTAGTTAGTTCAGAGTTCTAGGTCTTAGAATGAATACATTTGTTTTAATTTTGACTAACGTTGTTGGTTTCTAATTATTATTACGTTTTTAGTTGTTGTTGTTTTTTTGTACATGCACTGCAAGTCTGCTAGTCTACAACATAGTCTAAAATTGAGTCATGGCATTGGCATGTAACACAATGTGATAGTGTGATTTATAATGTGACATTTGAGTGAATGGACTCATTCTCAGTACACTGAGCTGTCATCTCTGTGACTGCTATTATTATGCTTCAATCTGTTTCAAAAATTGGTCATGAACAATGATGTTATTAGTTATTGATGTTTACAAGACTAAAACTAAAAGTGAAACTAAAATGAATAAGACAAAAACTAAAACTCAGGTGTTTTAGTTTTAGTCGACGAAAACTAAAACAAAAACTAAAATTGGGCCTAAAACTAAAAGTTGACTAAAACTAAAATTATTACAGACAAAACGAAATAAAAACTAAAACTAAAATAGGACCTGGGACTAAAACAACACTACGGCACCCTACAATTTTTAAAAAAAAAATTTTTAAGGAGCTTTCAAACTTCTCTCCCTCACTGAAAAGTATACATTTAACAAGCTTAATTTTTTTCAGGTCTGTCAGTGTTATAAAATAACATTTAATTCATTCTAAAGTGAGCTGAATCACAATTTGACAAAAATTAAAAAAGGAGACAAAAAGTCAATTTTATCTCATTTTTTAAAAATCATAAACAAATAACCCAATCAGTTAAAAATATAAATGTACCATCATCTCAAAGGCAATTTAAAGCTCTTTATTTAGAAACTGACAGGCACATGTTAAATTTACAGGAATATAAACTAGAATTTTTAGAACAGTGTATGGTCACAAAATTTAAGCCATTTGATGAACTTTAAAAAATCACAACAAATTCACCAAGTAAGATATCAAAGCCGAAATTTAACCATATTGTTTTATATTGTATTTATTTTAATAGAAATGTACAGAGCTTTTATAAAATGGACACATGATGTGAAAAAAAAAATTCCCAAAAAGGTATACTTTAAAACCTAAATTTCATAAATATTGGCATGATATTTTAAGTTAAAGAGAGCTGTGATTCAGCACTGACATTGCACATTTTATTTTTAATAACTTTAACTTAACATGTCAATTAATTATACAAATAATGCCATATTTCCATGTCTGATGGTTTGAAGATGTTCCTTATTACAATGATTTTCTGGTAGACTTCCACTTCAACACATCAACAAAAGCCTGTGAAAAAGAATGTTCATTTTTATTTCTAGCAATGGTAATTGAATAATTCAATTTACAGTAACTTTTATCAATTTATCACTTATGATTATTACCAGAAGAAATATTAATAATACTCCATTATTAACTAAAATACTAGCCTCCACCAATGTTTTACATTACTTCTAAAATGAATAATTACCATCAGTCAGGATCATCATGTTTTTTGCTTGAATCTCTGTTACAAGTATAAATAATGTACCCAGTTATCTTGTTTGGTCTTTATCCAATGTAATAATATTAAAATATATTACAATTTTAAGAGAATATAAATTGTTAAGTAATCGGCTTTGAGCCTACATTTATATTTAAACCTAATTACAATTAGTTCAATTACAACTAAAAATACAGTAAGATTAAGCTTAGACTTGGACATTTACGAAAAGGGGTGAAAACATTACTTTAAAAATATATTTTAAAAAAGGAATTAATATATTTAAGGTTTTATTGGTAACATTTTATCACAATATAAATATTTAGCTATTAATTAATTTAATTAGTCATTCAATACAGAATATTTTCAGTTTAAAAAAAAATAACTTAATAAAAACAATAATAAAAGCATTCTGATCACCCTCGGCTAAATAATGCTTTGGTTGAGAGCTAAGTTTATGCTCAAATCGATAGTACAATGAAAGTTTAATGATTTATCGCTTATTGTAGACAAATAGAATTTATATAAAATAAATATATTAAAATAATTGAACATTTCATAAAAATAGAAGTAGATTTCATTATTTCCACCGTAATTATAAATTAAATACAAAGGAATTTAAAATAACCCTATACCGTCGATATGAATGGCAGTAAGTTTAGTAATTAATGGTATTAATTATGGCAAGCATTATTCGCACAGTTTAGACGTCATAACCGAGCCGATAATTTTGAAAATTATTCGCACAGTTCGACCGTACCAATAATTATTTGCACGGTTTTGAAATGCTAATCTACACTTACTAACTACAAAGTGTAATAACTAAGATAATGTAAAGTATTAGTATAGTTGATATTTAAGTTTTAGGACACTGTCTACTGCTAATTGATTTAATTGTTGTTTAATTGAGTCAAATAAATATTATTAGACCTAATAGCTTGCGCAAATAAAACAAATATAAATTACGACAATATTTAGTTACTGACCCACAGTGTCACTGTGACTCAATGAGTCAATGACCAATGGCTACAAATTATGAAGATGACAATGATTATGAGATTTTGAAACAAAAATTTCAAACATTATCATTTTTTGCATGGTAAATTAATTTTGTTGTCACTGATATTGATAGTAATAGTATTTGAGCAAGAATCTGAGTCTGAGCGGACCTGCATACCGCCGTTCGCTATTTAATTATTAATGATTTATAATTAATCATTTTATTAATTAAAGCGAACAACTTTATGATGGTAAAGCATCATTGTAAAAATTAATAAGTGAGAGTCCTGTACTCTGTTCTGTACTGTAAGTGTAAGTAAGACTGAACTGAGTATGAGTATAAGCATAACAGTAACTAGTAACTTCAGACTTCAGTTCAGTAGTAACACTAGTAGTAACAGTTACTCACTCATGGGATATAAAAAATTGTACCTGGAAAAAAAAGCCTGTTTGAGTGTTTGCAAGCATCGTCACTGTGGTTGTAAAACAAAAACCAACACCAAAAAAAAAACAACAACGCAACAACAGAAAAGAAAAAAAAACAGACCATATCAGGATTCGATCCACACGGGAAAACCGTGCCAATAATCATTTTGATTAATGATCGATAACTTCTACACTAAATCACAAATAAACTTAATTAAAAGAACATTTTAATTAAATTAAAAATACTTAAGGTTTAGATTGTGATTTGACTTACCCTTTTCAGCATTAAAATTCATTAAAAAGTTGCGTTACATGTTAAAATAAAGCAGCCGAAAGCATATGTAGTCATGAGTTTTTTTGCACTCGGCGGGTTTGTCGGAACTATTTTTTAGCAGACGAGGTGACTTTGCTTTAGGCTTTTTGGCACGGAGATTATGTAGGGGGTAAGAGTGAAAATATAACAATGGGTAGATAATTGAATGCCCTTTCTGAATATATAACTTTGTGCTCTGTGAAGTGACTGTTTCATAGAAATAAATCATATTTACTGAGAAAATCAATGTTTTTTTACCCTTTAATTTAATTTTAACGCAGTACAATTTATATCTTGTGGTAGAACTACTTTTACTCTCTCTATATCAGTTGATTTTTAAGTGCGTAGGTAATATGAATTATGAGCCAAACGAGTTAGGGCGACACAGCCTAAAAATCTCGGAATAGCACAAATCGAGGCAGCTCATTTAGAATACCTACTAATCATGTCATCTGTTTATTGATTTTATAACACAGTAGGCTAGGCACAGTAAGTTTTTCAAACATCACAAGCAAATTAAAAAAGTCGCTATTTTGATACTGTCGCTGTTATGATGCAGTCGCTACTCTGCCCAGATGCAATAAATATAACCCACTTGAGAATTCAGTCAAGGCACAATGATTGTTTTCTCATGCCAGCGGAAGACTCCTAAATTATCGGATACAAGAACATCGGTATAGAAGGAGCGTCTGTAACAGATATCATCTACTGGGGCCAATAGGAGTGAAAAAGTCTTTGTGTAAATAGCCCATGCCACAGGATTGGTAAAAAAAGTTAGTTGCAAAGTTGCTTTTTTTTCTCTCATACACTAACGGTTTCTCTGTGTGGCTCAGAAAATATTCAGCTTACTCATGAATCTCTTTTACAAATATCTGAGTTCCTAGAATATGTTAAAGTACTCCACAGAAATGCTATTGAAATAATATTTATAGACCAGAAACGTAATATATTTTTATATAAAAGCTCTTAGGATGATTAATCTCAAACTAGGAATTCAAAGTATCATTATTTTGAACGATGTCATCCTTTCCCGGAGTTATTTTGATCATTTTAAATATTCAAGTGCATGTACGTAAACACATGTTAAGTGTTGTTAAGTGTTCTACGATGCATCTTACCACACAAAATAAACATTGGTATAGATATAAGAATATGGTAAACACTGAATGAAAGCTCAGATGAATGTGTCTTTTAGCTCATAAAAGGAAAACCTTAAATACATTCATAGAAGGAGTTTTATTTATGGTATAATATTTAATGAAAGGTCCGACGACTCCCACTTATATAATTTTATTTTTTGTGAAATTTTCATTGTTGGTTCATGTGTAAAGTAAAAAAGAAAAGTCATGAGCATTTTGTGTGCAATGCTACACAATTAGCTGCACGGTTATTCTAAATGAATACACGTCACCAGCAAGAGAACTGTAGGGCCGCATATCCAGGCAGCTATTTTGGAAATTGTACATTTTATTAAAATCAGCCTACACAAGAAAGGGCGCGAGTTTTTTACATTTTTTTTCAGCATGTGGCGGCAAACACTTCTGGGTGGGTGGTAACAGTTATGACATCACCAGCCATTCACAAACTGAAACTTTAACTTTTTAAATTTGTTTTGTCCAGATTTTAAAAAAAATTTATAGTAATAAAAAGTTTCATTTATTTTTTATTACAGTGAATATCTTTGAACAACTAAAATGCTAATACGTAATAGACATTGTTTTTTATACACAAAATTTTCCAATTCTACTTACTGATATTTTATTGATCTTTTCCACTTGCTTTTCAACTTTTTTTGGGAGTCCATGCAAATACCTTTTTCCGTCACCTTTACTCCAAAAAGGGAAATTATTTATTCATTTAAATTAACTTCTAATTATATCTTATCTTAGATATACAGACGCTCCTTCTATTCAGAAGATAATTGCGTCCACAGACCATGAGAGATGATCTGTTGGCAAGTGATGCAGCGGTCACAGGCCACGGCTATAGGGGTTCCACGCATTACCCCAGCCGCCTAACTATTGTCTAGTTAGGTACCCATTCGGAGCTGGGTGACTCCTCAGAACCCGGGAACAAATCCTCACTTTCGTGTGGATTCGAACTCGTGACCATCAGTATGACAGTCGAGAGCGCTACCTCTCGGCCACCACGTTATTATATGATTTAATAATAGGGGAAAAAACATTTTATTTTAAAGACTTTCCTACTGTTACATAAAAATAAAGAGATAAAAACAAAATGGAATATATTTTTTAGACCATTAATGCAAATTTAAGTTTTTTTTATTGTTTACTCATTAGCTCCTGATGCGAATAAATGTGTCTTTATATTGATCCGTACGGATGCGTCCAAATGCGTCTGTTCGCATAGCGCCGCACTCTCGCATTTTTAGTTAAAAATAGCATCTAAATCTCGCTTTCCTCAAGACTTCAAGCTTTTGCGTGATTATACGAGATTTCAATAAAAATTACCAGATGTTTTTATCTTCTTTCACTTTCGATCCATGTGTGTTTCAGTTTGACGAATCTCTATCCAGTGTGTATTCACCAGAGTTGTCTGTAATCGCGATATCAGTCTTTAATTGTCATTATTTCGTAGTACACGTTATATTATTATTAAATTTAATTCATTTCTGGATGTGTAAATCATTTTATTTTTTAGTATAAATGAATAACTTTAAAAAAGAAAAGCATTTTTATCATGAAATCAAAAACTTAACGAAGTTGCTTCCCTTTTATCCGGAATGTGGAATAGATATGGAAGTAGCCCTTCAGGAGCTATTGAGTTAATAAGTTTTTGTTTATTAAATTGAAAAACAACCATGAAAACAAGTTAAATTAAAATATAATAATTCAGCTTTGCTTTTGTAAGTTCCAGAGCTAAGATGGGTAATTTAGTAAATGAAATAATCATATCAAAACAAACTTAACATAGAGCAAATAAAAGTGATTCTCAACATATATATGTCTGTTGACTCTCAGAAAACCCACCAATAAACTTGCCTTTAAATACCTGCTAGTGCATAAAATCAAAATTTTTTTAAAAATTAATCTTTTAAAGTACATTACTTGTAATTGTAACAAAAACTCCTCCATCCTTATCTGGTCCTGAATCTTTTCCGTGACAATCTGCAAGTTTAATGAGTAGATTTTTATTTTAACAAAAACTGTATAAATATATCTCTAAGTTAAATAATCTTTTTACTGACGATGTACATAAATAATAATATTTTGCTTAAATACACTACATTGGTGGTGCGCAACCTGCGGCCGTAAGCACGAACATTGCGGCCGTGGAAATCTGTACAAATTATAATAACCAGCGGCCGTCAAATGTTTTCAATTCGGCAATATATATTGTAAAGTTGTTATTATTTAGCTTCTTGAATCCCGAATAAACTGTAATGGTGGCACCCATGCATCTACTAAAACTTAAAAATATATTTAGAAAAAATTAAGTTACATAATATTACAATTATCCCCATCTGGTGCTTGACACCATTTTTTAAATTCAAGAAGAACATTTGTAGACATGTAAGTATGAATTAATTGAAGAATCCTAAAAATTTATTTTGTAATGTCTGCACATAAAATAAGTATAAAGACAACAGCTAACCTAAAAGTTGGTTTTCAGCTTTCTTTTCTTTTGATGCCAGCTGTATTGTTGTTCTATTACTATGAGATGAAAAATATATTCAATTAGCTTTAGAAACAATTGTTTACTGTTTAATTTAACACAGTTGGAATATCTCTAATTTACATTTACCTACAGAAAAAAAAAAACACCACCACAAAAACAATCCCTCATTTAATACAAAATATGATTCTTGCTTCGGAAAAATAAAATTTAAATAATTGTTGAAAACTTACGAATCCTCTTTAGAGTCTGCGTCTTGATCTAGATCACTATCTAGATCACTGAGTTCATCATTTGAATCTTCTAAAAGAATAAATAAATTTAGGAGTACTTAATTTAGTTGTAATATTTTATTCATAAAGTAATGGTAGAAATAGGTATTTAAATTCCTAGGCTTTAGCCTGTTTAAAAAAACTTTCTTGTGAAATCTCTATTTACTATTTCATAAAGTAAAGTATTTTTACTATAATTTAGGCAGCATTGCCATTTTAAAAAATTAACTTTACATTTCATCCATAATTTCAATTTTTGTACATAAAAACACAAACAAAACTTGTGGTGAGATGGGGCCAAATGATTCCTTGCCATTCCTAAAAGTTGTTTTTGAAGTTGAACTTCTTTTTCTTTGGCTATACCAAGATTTGTCTAATTTCTTACACTATTCTTAAAAAGCCTTGACAGACGCCATCTTATCATTAATATTAGGGGGCATGTTAATAATAATAAAACTAAAAGCACAATTTATAGAGCGCTGTATCCCAGCAAGGAGCCGGGCTCACAGCGCTTTAAATTAGGTAGTCCAAACTGGCGAAAAAACGCGTTTTGGGGTCATTTTTCATTGTTTTCAAAAAATAAATAAAAATACTTCTAGGAGACTTACACAAATAAAATTAATATGTGAATAAACTTCAAATCTTTATCTACAGAAATATATATATTTTGTATCTGTAACTTGTGTCCATATGTATTTTTAATGTGTTTTAAAAGTATCAGTTTTGACAAATTTTACGGCGTTTTTTCGCGTGAATTTTTACCATCAGTTGTTTGAAACGCCGATCGCTTCGCGGCTATTCAAATTAACGACGTTTTGTTAGCATCCAATTAAAGGGCAGATACTTCCCTTTCGTTTGATGTATAGAAAGTATATCTAACTTTATTTTTTCATTTTAAAAATTCAGATTGAAAACTTAAGTCGAAGGAAAAACAATGAAAATAACTAAGCTGTAAAACTTTTTGCACACCGATAGAAAGATCATGATAATATTCAAATTACTGTTGTAAAATCAAATGAGTGGTAACTATTGCCGCGACGCGATTTTCTTTAGAAAAACCTAACCATTTCCATTATTTGTTGTTTCACGGGGAAAGCCGAGCGAGTCACTGCGAAGTTCTTTGACCACGGTCTAGTGGTTTTGTTAATAGGAATTACTCGTGTTTGAGACGTCAATCAATACGTAAGTAATATATTTAAAGTTTTATTTACATTTAAACAAAAGATTTACACCTGTTTTAGTTTAGTTGATTTAGTTAATAAAAAGATATTATTATCTTAAGCAACACTGCTGGTCTCATCGCAGTAACATTATAATAACGGAGTGATTATTCACACAGCTGTGGGAATAACGTCTGCGTTATAGACACAATGACGCATGCGCACTGGTGTCCACTTGAACGATAAAAAGTTATGACCTTAAAAAACGCTAAATTTTCATGAGCGTCGGTAGATGAATGGTCAGAACCAGTGTGTCTTATTTTTAAGGTGGAGGTGGATCGAATCGATGAGGTGGCGCATAGTTTTCCTTTCTTTTTTTTTTTTAAATAACAAATTATTATATTTGTAAACCACAATGAGTTTTTATTATTTATGCTTTGATTATATGTATTAATTGCCCCCAGGCCTGTCTTTTTTTATACCCTCAACATCCATAGTCTATAGCATAGCCTATAGAAGTCAAATAAGGAAGCAATACTACATAAATTATAAATGACTAGCAGTAATAGTAATACATGATAAATTCTCATATAAATATATTAATTGTCAAGCAGGGGGAGGGGGTAGAAAATTTCATTTCATGACTGAGTTAAAAAGATAGCTGAATGACCGCACTAAGATTAGGGGCCATTGTTTAAATGAAGTCACGCACCTAGCCTAGAGGAGAAACGGTCAGACATTTATGACGAAGGTGGGGGGGGGGGGTAAGTGTTGAAGAACTGAGGCGTCACATCAAACAGCACAACTTCAAATAGGCCTAATAATTTTTCTTAAATATTGGATTGTTTACAATTTTGTATATTGCCGTTTTACACGGATTCACGGGTGTTATGTTATTAGAGTGCAAACTTACACTAAATACATAAATATATGACAAAAAAGGTAGGCCTACTTAAAATATGCTCAGTTTCAAATAGAAAAAAAACTCTGCTTTAATTGGGGATGGGGGAGGTGCAAAACTTTTTGACGACTGGTTGAGACTTGAAAAATCAACAAAAATTGTGTTATGTCATTTATGGACAACTTAAACTTAATAACTACATACGACTAATACGAGTAAACTGTAATAAATTGGAATATTTTTTGTCTATACTCTAAAGGTTAACAGCACTAAGACAAGTAAAATTAATTTTTAATTAAAAATATAACTATTAAGATCGACATTATTAATATAATGATTTATGATGTTCATATTTAGGCAGTAGGCTATATAACAAGCCAATTTACGATTCAATATCAATAGCTATTAGCCAAACGACCTATAGATTAGTATGCTTTTAATTTAAAGTCAGTATAACTATCACATTTTTTTTTTTTTTTGGGGCTGTGTGAATAACGCTGGCAATATTCACACAGCTGTGGGAATAACGCTTAGATTATTCACACAGCTGTGGGAATAACGCTTCCGTTATCCACACAGCTGTGCGAATAATGTTTGCCTTATAATAATTGGACGAGTCTGGCACATAGGGTATGATTAGAGTTGGATGTATTTAATTTAGGACTGTCTATCGATAAAAAACATGTATAATCTTAGAAATGACTGCATAATACATACTCAAATGATGTTACATTTAATATTTTTTTACAAATTACGGCTGTAATAATTATTTACAATACGGGTTTCTGCATAAATTGTGAATCGATTTCAAGATGGATTCCCGATAGCCTGTGGCAA
>MUZC01004421.1:409514-457959 GCA_002072015.1 Radix auricularia | reverse complement strand
TTTTTTTTTTTTTGGCCGGCACCTTTTTCAATGTGGTGAAATCTTTTTACTCTTCTTGTAATTTACTTTAACGTTTATTATTAATTTTAAATTTTAATTAATTAATTATATTATTAATTTGGTAAAAACCTATATCTCCGACCGGGCCGACCTTATCGGCGGCCATCTTGTTACTATGGCACGTCACCGGCCCGGAAAAATAGTGCGAGCCCCGTGAATTTTCCGAAAATTCTAAAGCTATACCTAACCCAAACCCTAAAATTAAAATAACAACTATCTTTTATAGCAACGGGAAGAGACGTGACGCTCCGGTCGGATATATAGGTTTTAGCCATTAATTTGTTCAAATTGAATTATTTTACTCACTGAGTACCCGCACCAATTTTTTAAAATAAAAAAGCACTGTATATGCCATGCCTTTATTCGCAACAACAACAGTGTGCAGATAAGTTTTTAAAAAAATTAAGACAAGACTAAGACGACGAAAGAAATGCCCAACAACATAATGATATTACTTACCGATGCAGCGTTATCCCGTTTTCTTGTCGTCGCTGTGTACAACCGTAAGCCGAACAAGAGGGCATTTATAACTTTTTTAAAATTATGCAGTGTTTAATAACTTTCAAAATATTACAATAATATAACATACACACTACACAGCTTCCAATGTTTTGAGTTAGCTAAGATGGCTTTCGTGTGTTACATCAGTTACATCCGGCTTCAGCCTATTGACGTCACGCCACCTCCTGTTAATGAAACCTCCTTGGCCTGTGGCAACGTAGTATGTAAAGTATGTTGGAACTGGCATTATTTTCGGGGGGTAGTTAGGATTGAATATCAATGAAATCTTTTTTAGAAATATATATTTATTTCAAAGTTCTAGGAACTATTATGAATTTTTTCATTCATATTAATTACTTAGTATAAATATTTGTTAATATTATTACACTTGATAATATTTAGATGTCTTTGCTCTGCACTGTGAATCTTGTGCATACCAAATAAGTAGGATAACATAGACTCACCCAATTCATTAATTAGTATGATATTTATCAATGAATATCAATAAAACTATTAAAACTAATCTGAATCTGAGCTAATGTTCAAAGTTAAATCCTCTGATTCTG
Organism: Radix auricularia; assembly: GCA_002072015.1. Lineage (NCBI taxonomy): Eukaryota > Metazoa > Mollusca > Gastropoda > Lymnaeidae > Radix > Radix auricularia. The sequence goes on along the minus strand of MUZC01004421.1, from coordinate 456,832 downwards.
ATTAAAAATATACTATTTATATTTAGTAGATAGTTGGCCTATTATAGTCTTGGTTTAAGTATAGTGCAACTATATTAAGAATTCAATAAATAGTTAATAGGTTTATAATTCCAAATTAATTCCTATACTTCATCTAGAGACCATGCCATGAATAAAGACAACGTCACAGAAATAGAAAGTGATGATTAAGCTACTTTGCACTGATTGAAATGGTAACCAAGATGTAGTACCAGTAGCTGGAATGAACTCTTCATTGAGTATCATAAGAAAGCTAATATGTAAGTATTGTAAATTGTAAGTATGGTTTTAAGTTCAATAATAAATCTTTTAATGTTAAAGTATTGACTTCAAACACTTCCTTACCAAAGATAACACATAATTCTAGTTTTGATGGTATATTAATAAAATGTTTTTAATAGTATACTAGTATATTCCTTATTCCTCAGTGGGGAAATTCTTGTTGGCCCCTGTGCATCATTTCTGGCTAAAGGGAAAGGCCACAGCTTCCACCAGTTCCTAGAACATACGGTTTAATTTTCATGTTACACTTCATCAAGGTCCAGGGTAACAAGAACAACAAAGATGTTGCAAACTGTTTCCAGAAAGTCACTACCGGCTTGATTGTTTTGTCAGGAAAATGGAACATGTGGTTTCTAGTATTTTGACACTTTCTGGGACTGATTCTTTGATGGATTATTTAGCAATGACATTGAACCTGGATTCTTTATCTCCAGCCTTGGATAAGTGCGGTATTACTTTATCTAATGTATGTACACCACTTTATTTTGATAAAACAATCTGTAGTGAAGTTAATGTGACTAATAAAGACTTATAAAACATTTCTTAAAATAAAAGTGGGGAAGAAAAGTGATGACTTACAGTTACAGAAATTTTTTTGTGCTAATTTACTCTTAAGTGAGGTAAAGACTAAACAAACTGAAAGGTATGGTGAAGTTCAAAATATTGCACTTGCACATTGAAAAAGGAAAATAAAATGAAATTTTAATCAGTTTTTTAAACAATAATTTATTAGTTCTGTACTATTGTATTATGCAAAGCATTTTTATTATTTTTTTAAACTTCATTACTTAAAAATAACGTGGGGCCAGTATATTTGAAATTAATTTAATTCATGTAAATACACTTTAATGCTATTGATTCATAATGCTTACTGTGCTGATCAACACTATCTTTAGTTTGATGTATGGTATGTTGAGTTATGTCAATTGCATAATTTTTTATGAATTTTTAAATTTTAGCATTTTTAACTATCACGTGTTAGTACTTAGTGTTAGTACTTATGAGGGTACTAGTTTTAAGGATTTTATCAATTAAAGTGATTAAACTGTTTCTATCTTGAAATTCATTCACATAAATTGTTAGGCTTATTAAAAAGACCTTAATTTGATGTTAGATGTTGAATATATTGATTTTTGTGACGAGGTGACATATTTTTATGTTTACATTTGTGTATCATTTCATGCCACTTTTTAAAAGCTATTTTAATGGGGTTAAGCATTAATAAGATTTCTCTCATTTCATTTTTTTATAATAAGATTCATCTTAGAACATTTTGAAATGCCTTCGGCTCAATAGTGTTTTGCCAAGCGTTTTTAATAATTTTTTTAAAAACTTCATTTTTTGAAAATTTAATGGGGTGGGTATCTTTGAACTTATTTTAATGGATGTAAATGTACTTCAATGCTACTGATTCACATTACTCATTGTTCCTGTTAAAATTACCTTTAATTTGGTGTATGGTATGTTTATTTATGTCAGTTGCATAAATTTATATGAATTTTTGAAACTGTGCATTTTACACTTTTCCGGTCGAAAAATAAAAATGAAAAAAAATGATGTTTTCAATTTTTTAATATTTTTTTTTTACTTCTGAATGAATCAATGTAGAGGCTTCAAAAAATTGGGCTTATTAATTATAAACTTTGTTGTAACTTTACCAATTTCTAGACATCTCAGTAAATTATGTTAGAAAATACCAGTCTTTGAAAATGACCTTTTTTGAAAAGTGAAAAAATGCAGATTTTGGCCTTTTTTTCAAAAAATTTGAAAATAGCATAACTTTTTTGTTTTTTAAGATAACTTGGTATTTTTTTCCCCCAAAGTCTTAGAATAAAAAGTACTACAAAATGAAATATACCAAAATTATAAAATTCTAAAAAATAAAATCAGTTTGGACTACCTATTTAAATGGAGATAATAAAATACATATACTAATTAAAAAAACATCATTCTTACTCTTGAATAAGTTAACCAATGAAGAGGCCAGTTTTACTTTTGACTTCTCAGGTGACTCAATTTTTGTGTCATCAGATTTCACTATCACCCTGAAACATAAGTAAATTATTAGATGATTTGTACCTGTATGTAGAACAATGTTAATTTTCTAGGGTTATGATTCATTCCCAAATCTTTTGTAATAGATTAAATAAAAATTATTATAACAACTCACTGTTGCTTCTCTTTCTCCTTGATCTGCTTGGATTCAATTGGTTCTTCCTTTATGAGACCATTAACTTCTTTTGGTTCACTTGTCTTGACTTCTTTGTTTCTTTTAAATTTTTCTTCTTTATTATTGCAAACACTCGTTTGCAGACTTTCTATTTGTGACATCTTTTCTTGTTTTTTTCTTAAAATATCAGACAACAATTTTTTTTTTTCAAATGGGTATGATAAAACCTATTTATTAGTTGATAAAGCATAATTTGTAACAATAGAAAGATGAATTTTTTTTCAAGGATGTGGCTAGCACTACGACAATTTTGTGGTAGCATCAGACGACCCGGTTGGATGTTGCTAGCGCATTACGTTAACGACTTGTCGAAACACCAGACGATCCAATGGGATGTTGCTAGCATTACGATTGTCATAACAGCAGGCGACCCGCTCGGATGTTGCTTACGACATGTCGTAGTGCTAGTCAGGAAACTAATGCTACGACTACGCAACTTCTGCTACGACAAGTTTTAGTCACTCTTTACAGTTAACACCTGGAGAGAATTAAATCTTAACAAACTCTTCTTTATATTGTATACGCATATATATTATAAGACGACATTATTTGTGTGTGTATTAATTCTAAAATCTTAATTTATTTAAATACATTTTTTAAATAGATTTTAATTTTAATATTAGTCTGCCGATTATTAATATATCAGCCGGTTTTCCTATACTATAGTAAACTTGTGTAAGTGATGCCGATGCATTAAAATTTCATCATCATCATCATTTGTCCTTTTGGTTCCTTGTGGAACATAGGTCCTCTGTCAAAGCTCGCCACTGTGCACGGTCCCTTGCCAGTTGTTTTAATTCTTCCCAGCTCTTTCAAGCCTCATATAACATGCTCCGTCTCCATGTACACTTGGATCTTCCTCGCTGGCGTTTGCCCTGGTGGTTCCAATCTAAGGCCTGCCTCATCCTGCTGTTATCTTTCCGAAGGGTGTGTCCAATCGATCTCCATTTCCTTTCCATAATTTGTTGTTCTACTGTCCTTTTCCACCCCTGTCCCACAGTTTGGAGTTTTTGATCTTGTCATAACATTTTATTTTCAGAATATTTCTAAGGCATCTGTTATCAAAGGTTTGGAGTCTATTTTTTGTTGTCTCTGTTGTTTGCCATGTTTTGGATCCATAAAGTAGAACCATTTTAAAGTTAGCGTTAAAGATCTTTACTTTTGTTTTGACAGAGATGTAGTATACCGTAAAGCCAAAGCCTAAAGCCATAAATGCTCAAGCAACTGATTTTCGCACAACCCCAAGAATGTAGACCTAAAATAATTCGTTTTGTGTGGAATAATAAAATGTGTCGTGTGCAGACAACACACTCATCCTTCTACCTCATTTTCACTCTATTACTAATACTATTACTATTGAGGGGGGGGGCAGGTAATAACAACCGCAGAGGACTCCTCGTTTACTCGCCTTTTTCTTCCATTAGTTCGTGCTGCAGTTTGTGTCTGGTTTTTTTCAGCCCCCCCTCCCCCACACCTCTTTTTGCACTATTTATAACGAGCAAGTCTGCGGGGCATGATGCGCTATGCCTCCCTCATCTGACAATGGCTTCTAATCCCGCTTCCCCCACTTGCATTCAGCACTTTTTCACAATGCCTTCACTTCAGAGAATTTATCAAAAAATATCTTCCAAACAATTTTCAATTTAGTAATAGTGATGGTTTATAGTCATTTTTTAAAACTCATGCCTCACCTTTTTCGTTGGTGATGCCAACTGAGAGTCAACTCGCGAATCAAAAGAAAAAAAATAGTATTAGCACAATTAGATACAGCTTTAGTCGTAACTGTAAGTAAGCACATAACACATTTTTACGACTGTCGTAGCAGCAGACGACCCGACGTCGTAACTCTAGCCAAGCATAAGTGGATTGGCTAGTGTTACAACAAGTCTAAAATTTAAATATTTTTATTTTATTTTATCACATCTGTTTTATATTTTTTTATATGTTTCAATTAGCGGAGTTATCCCAAAATAATTCACTAAAAAAATCATAACTTTCTTTAGAAATAACATAAAACTATAATTTTGGTATCAACAAATTGCAATTTTCAAGCCCTTTCACACCCACTAGATCTTAAAGCTATAGCTTTAATTTGTTTGTTCAAGTACCTTTACCTAGTTAAACTCATTTAGGAGTAGAAATTAAAATAAAAATGACATGAACATTTTTAAAAAATGGTGGGCACCAGGTGGGTATGACTGTATTTGTCATTTGCGATTTTTTGTGTATGGAGTATGCCTTGAGTCTTGAGTGTATGATTTTGGTTGGGCATTAAATGAAAAATTAAAACAGTATCAGTATGAGGGTTATGAGTGTGTTACTATTACTATGTAAATGTTAAGTATGTAATACTATGTATGAGCCATTAGGCTATGCCATAGGCATGGGCCTGAGGAGTCCCCGAGTCACCCAGCTCCGAATGGGTACCTAACTAGACAATAGTTAGGCGGCTGGGGTAATGCATGGAACCCCTATAGCCGTGGCCTGTGACCGCTGCATCACTTGCCAACAGATCATCTCTCATGGTCTGTGTACGCAATTATCTTCTGCATAGAAGGAGCGTCTGTATATCTAAGATTAGGGGCCGTCCATAAACGACGTCACGCGATTTTGGCCGATTTTTTACCCCCTCCCCCCTACGTCACACGTCGTCACAAAATCGTCAACCCCCCTTCAAAAAGTACGTCACAAAACTATGACCCNCCCCCCCCCCCCACCTTTAAAAAAAAATCTTTTTAAAAATAAGACTTTTTCAAATCAATTTTTGTCATTTAAGTATTTATTTATTGTATTTATTGTCACATTGTATTATCGTGACATGAGGGAGGATGTGTAAAAAATATTAAATAAATTAAATAACTTGTAAGCCAGTGATTCTCAAACGTTTTCGTATCAGACGACCGGCAAGAATTTTTCCATTTCACCAGGTACCATTTCATTCTTTTCCCGTTTTGACATGATTTTCTCTGTAATTATTTGATAGCATAATGAGCCCCTACACAGCTTAAAGCCCTACAAGATTAAGTATGAATTTGGCTTGTTTTATATATTACATTTTTTAAAAATATGTTTAGTTGCCATGGCATAGCAAAACAGCTAACGAACAATGCAGCGGTAATGTCAAAAACCATTGATGTGATTAACCTTCGTGATTAAGCTCGCAAATGTGACTATTGATATTACAAGGATCATTGCATTGTTTATAGACCTAGAATATATAGATACAAGATAATTCCTCAAATTGATTTCGATCTTCTAATGACAGTTTCCCTTCTAAGTATATGCACATCAAAGGCATTTGATCTAAAATTATCACATTGATATGACATCTCATGTTTTCTAAAAAAAATTATGAGTTATGCGCTGGAAATAAGGTGTCATCTTGTGTGTTGCAAAATACAGATATTTTTGCAAGTTGAGGACTGAAATACTATGACATTATTAAAATATCCAACATTATCATAACTTTTAACTCCGAAGCTCACAAATTTGTTTGTTTGTTTGTTTTTTCAATTCTTTCTTCTTCAGTATTTCACGTATGTCACACAACAGTTGTAAATGTAATGACACCAATAAATTATCTCATTTGGGGTAAAAAGGGAACTCTTGGGGTAATGCTCAATCATGCTAGAATCCGCTACTTTTGGGTTAACAGTATTGTTGATATAAAATTTTATAATTTTAATATTTAGGTATCACTTTTTTAACCGGCCTTCAAAAAAAAAAAAAATTGAAATGTTTTAACATCCTTAGATTATATTTTATTTTAATGCTTACAAATTAAGCATTGACTATAAATCATTACTTGTAACTTCTTTGTTTATATATATAAAAAGTTATTTTAAAATAATACTTTTATAAAATAACATCTGGGGTCAAACGGGAATTTTTGGGGGTAATGCAGACTCATTTTGGACATATAACATCCACTACACTCCACTAGATATATTCGAATACGTCATGTGTACGTGTACTCTTGGTAACATATGCCCACTATTGAACCGGTTCCTTCCAGAAAATGCATTTGTAAAATTTGTTATCTATGTAGATGTCTTATTTACATACTATACGAAGACATCTAAATCCAACCTACTTTCATTTTTATTGACAAAAGTGACAATAATCTTAATCATCATGACTTGACTGTATCAAGTATCCTTTCTGTCAAATTTAAAATTAATGCCTTAAAAGCTGAGTTCAGAAGAAAGTTATTTTGTGCTCCTCTCGAATTGTGATGTCGAGAATTTGATGCAATCAATAAAGTTAGTGAATACTTTTGACTAATTTTAAATGGACACAATTATTATTATATTTAGAATGGCTAGAGGCGTTTGACAAAAAAAAAAACCAATGTAAAAACTATATCAAACTTAAAACTTTTATTATTGTATCAAATAGATCCCCCCCCCCACACCCAACGCCCAAATGGATATTCGGTGTCGTTTTGATTTAACATATCTACATATAAACATATTCAGATCTTTTTAGACACTTGTCCTGTTTGTAAAACTCACCAGTAGCAGTTTCGGTGGGGAGGGGGAGGGGATAACCGACAAAACAAAAGTTCGCAGACTCCTACCGCGAGTGAACTGCGGTTTCATCACAAAAGCTTTGATGTCAACATCAAACGACGCAGGGTTACAATTTCGTATGTTCTATTGTGGATTCTCAAACTTAAGAATTATAAGAATATTTAATTTTTGTGTCTTGTTAACCTACGCCAACTGGCGTCTGATAGCCTATCGACCGGCACTTTGAGAAGCACTGAATTTAAAATAAAGTCATTAAATAAATTTTAAGTGACCAAATATTTCAGTGGAAGTTTTATTTAAAGTTACCCTTTGACGTCACAATTCTTCAACCCCCTCCCTCCCCCACGTCACAAAAGTGGGACCCCCCTCCCCCCTAGGTGCGTGACGTCATTTATGAATGGACGGCCCCTAAGATAAGAATCATTAAGAACATCCCATGGCAATGGCATGGGCGCTAAAACTCACATAAGTGTCATGAGTGAATATTGTTGTTGACGTGGGATACTGGCATCATCTATATACTCCATTTGACTAGTGAAACGATTTTAAATCAAATTAATAAAACTATACTAAATACTATGCAAAAAAATTCATCAAACGTGGTAGATTATTTTTTCCCTACTCTATCCGTTGCACAACACAGGGAAAGTGGTCATACAATTAACCGAGGGCGTCCGAGGGAGTTTATTAAAATAACAATATTCCGAGATAAAATATATGAAAAAGTAACGATCAATTCAAGGGTTATATGAATTATGTTTGTTTGCTTTTAAAATAAGAGAATTTCATAAAATGTATAAGGAATTAATTAAGGTTTTTTGACAGTATTTTTAATGAAAATTTGGATTAAAGTGATAAAGGATATTGCTTTACTCTAATAAAGATTGTGAGAAATAATAAAGTTTTTGAAGTGTTATAGTTTACTTGAATTTGTATGTGCTCTACAAAATATCTCAATTTAAAAAATGAAAATTTGTCATAGAATCCACATGTATCTTATCTTATCTTAGATATACAGACGCTCCTTCTATGCAGAAGATAATTGCGTCCACAGACCATGAGAGATGATCTGTTGGCAAGTGATGCAGCGGTCACAACCCACGGCTATAGGGGTTCCACGCATTACCCCAGCCGCCTAACTATTGTCTAGTTAGGTACCCATTCGGAGCTGGGTGACTCGGGGACTCCTCAGGCCGCGAGAACAAATCCTCACCTTCGTGTGGATTCGAACCCGTGACCATCGGTATGACAGTCGAGAGCGCTACCTCTCGACCACTACGTCCCATTAAGTCATTAAAAAATCTAGCAATACTTTCATATAAAGCAACACTCCTTCTATACAGAAGATTATAGCATCCTGTGTTTATCCATGGTTGGTTTATAGTCTTGCATTTTTAATAACACTTTCAGTGTTGATTTTCCTGGTTTCATCAGGAGCCGGACAGAAAAAATGCCAATATGTGTGTTTGTTTTTGCATACTAAATAAGAAAAGTATTTTTATCCCTATGCATAACTGACAGTTATATTGAATTATCTTTTTGTTGCATTCCCAAGTTAGAATTGATTGCCTTACGCATTATTACTACTTTGCTCTTTGTTCTTCTATCATCTAGTAATTCAAGGTTTAATGACTTAACTAAGGGTGTTACTTGTCAGTTTTCAATATTATCCAGTAATGAAACTGGCAGCTCTTTAAAAAAAACATTTTTAAATTCTTTGTTAACATATTTTGTTGTTTTCTTTTTTTTTTTTTTTAGGGGGGGGGGGAGGTGGATGGCTCCCATATAGAAGATGATGCATGTCAAGTGCAAGTCTCACCAAAGTAATGTAGCATTTTAGTTTTATATTCTTTATATATCTCTTAAACTTTCTCTTTATAAAGCCTCAGGTTTTGATTGATTTTTTGTGTAATTAATTCTTTAAAATGGAGATGCCATGATAATTTCTAATTTATTTTAATTCCTAAGTATTTTGCATATTTAACTTGGGTTAGCTCTTTTCCATGAATGAAATATTTTGAATTTATTAATTTTTTTTGGCTTCTTTTAACAATTGACACTTTTCTGGATTGAAAGACAAACGCCAATTATTAGTTTCCCATTTCATTAATTCATCTTCAATTCTTCTCTCCTCTTCCACATATTTGTAAAAGAAATCCAAAATAATGTTTTTTTCCTTGTACATTCAGTATAGTGCACTTGTTTGACCATATACAGCAGGTAAATTTTTATCTAATAACATGGTAAGGTAAGGTTCAATGTTCTGGTATGCATTATTAAAAACCATAACCAAAGTTAACTACTATCACTTATAACTTACCTTTTTGGACACAGGAAGTTTTGGAATTTAGAACCACTTTTTATTCATATATTTATGGGATTTTTCTTGTAAATAAAAAGTTTGAAATACATTAGCTGTTTATTATTAAAGGAATTCTACTGAAGATGATATTAATGTCCAAATTAAGCCTTGTACATTTAAAGAATGTTTAAAACTAAATAGATTCTCTACACGATAGTCTTTTGTAAAATTTAAAAGAGTTTTTTTTTCCTAATGTTTGTTGAAACATTCTGATTTTGATAAATTTCTGATTCATAAATAATTAAACCCTTACAAGTGAACCTCTCTTACATACATACAACAGAATGTCTGTGTGTGTGGGAGAACCTTAAGTGTACCAAAGCGTTAATAATAAGTTAAAATTGCTCTAGAAAGCTGAAACAATCTACACAAAAAAAGTGTTTTAAAAATTTATGTGATTTTAATTTGGGATAAGAAATAAGGGTGGTTGAGTGGCATGCATTCTTGGTTCAAATCCATGGAAGGCAGGGATTTTTTCTGGGGCTCAGGATCTCCCTTGGACCACCCAGCTTCGAATGGGTACCTAGCACTAGTGAGGGGACATGAAGGTGGCTAAGTAATGCATGGAACTGTCATAGCTGTGGCCTGTGAACACTACACCACTTGCCAAGTGACCAGCATAGGATAAGAAAAGATCATTCAAATAATAATTTGAATGAAATAATGTGTTACATTTTTCTAGTGGTAAATGATTCAAACGTGTTTGTCATCCTCAAAATTATTTGTATTATTCTTTGTCACAATGCATTTAACTATAAATTTTATACAATTGTAATACAATAATTTGATGCCATGTAATAGATTATAAAAAAGGAATAAACCATTTTCTCTACCTAATATATATCCCAAGTATTCAAATCTAAAAAAATGGAGCCTTCATGTATAGCCACACTAAAAGGCTCAAATTATAAAACCTATAATGATAATGAAACTAAAGCTAATATCCTTAACAATTATTTTGCATCATCATTTTCTGCCTCAGGCGACAAGGAAATTTCAATAAATTTAAATAAATTGGAAGAAATAGGTAACATAACTGTAGATGAGATAGGTATACATTCACTCCTAAAAAACTTTAAAATAAACAAAGCTACTGGCCCAGATGAATTACCTGCCAGGTTATTAAAAGAATTAAGCAATGAACTGTCCCCAATCCTTGTAGTTCTTTTTCAAGCCTCTATAAACCAGGGTAAAGTGCCCCAGGATTGTAAATTAGCCAATGTAACGCCACTCTTTAAGAAAGGTAATGAGTCCGACCCTGGTAATTACAGACCTGTATCACTTTCTAGTATCACATGTAAATTACTGGAACACATAATATATAGCAGAATAGTTAACCACCTTGACAAATGTAATGCCCTATGCCCACACCAACATGGCTTTAGAAAGAATAGATCATGTGAAACACAATTGATAGGCCTAATAGATGATCTATCAAAAGGCTTAGATAATAATGATCAAATAGATACAATATTACTAGACTTCTCAAAAGCATTCGACAAAGTTCACCACCTTAGTTTACTCAAAAAACTTAAATACTTTGGAATCTCAGGTCCCTTACATCAATGGATCCAAGATTTCCTATTGGGTAGGGAGCAAACTGTATTAACTAATGGATCTAAATCTACACCAATAAAGGTTAACTCAGGAGTTCCACAAGGAACTGTCCTAGGTCCCTTACTATTTTTAATTTATATAAATGACTTACCCAACAATATCTCAACAGGAACTTAAGTTAGGTTATTTGCTGATGATTGTATAATCTATACAACAATCAAGTCAGAACAAGATAGCAAAATTTTACAAAAAGACTTAGATGAATTAATAAAATGGGAAACTAACTGGAGTATGTCCTTCCATCCAGAAAAATGTCAACTGCTTAGAGTAACAAAGAAAAAGAAACAAATAAATTCAAAATATTTCATTCATGAAAAAGAACTAACCCAAACTAAAGATGTGAAATACTTAGGAGTCATAATAAATGAGAAACTATCACCCTGGTGAGACCTTTCCTAGAATATGCATCTTCTGTATGGGACTCACCCACCAAAGAAAATATTGATAAGTTAGAACAAATCCAAAAAAGAGCTGCCAGATTCATTACTGGAGAATATTCAAAACTGACAATAGTAACACCGTTAGTTAAATCATTAAACCTTGAAACACTAGAGGATAGAAGAACCAAGAGTAAATTAGTAATTATACATAAGGCAATTAATTCTAATTTAGAAATACAACACAAAGATAACTTAATACAACCCTCAAATAGACAAAAAGATAAAAACACCTTTCTTATTCCATATGCAAGAACAAACACATACAAGTTTTCTTTCTTTCCGTCTGGGTTGCCTGAGGAAACCAGGAAAGCCACCACTTTATCATCTTTTAAAACTCTAGTAAGAATACAGGACTAAACACAAACCATAGAAATACGTAGGACGCAATAATCTTCTGTACAGAAGGAGCGTCTGTAACATAATAGATAACAGATAAGATAATAAACTTTATTTTTTTTTTTATATTTTGATCCCTTACAGACCATGACGGTCTATGGGGGCAAGTGAAGTAGCGTTCACAAGTTTAATTGACCACTAACGAACAGGGGATTTTGTGGTTAGAAGTACCACGGCTCGAACTCGGTACTCGAGTTCTTGCCGTGGTTAGGTAGTCCAGCTCGCTACTACTTAGACCACCGCGCCCCCACCAAACTTTTTAAATAGGCAGCTTAAATTTGCCTTCTGCCCCTCCTCTCCCACAAGGCAAAGGTACAATGATAAAAATAAGTCTGTGTCCTTAGCTGGTAGATTCAACTTTTAATATTAATAATAATAATAAATTGAAGTGAGGAACTAGGCTCACAATGCTTAACAATATATCAGTTGATTAAGCTCATTCAAATAAAAAAGTATTGCTTTTGTCAAATCAATTTTAATTTATTCAAGTAATGAAAATATATTTAATAGGATTTAATGTAACAGCAACGTGTGGCACATAAATGTTGATATGTGCTGAAAGTGGATGAGGTTCATGGTTATTCGCTGAGAAAATGTTGAAAGTTAACAGTCCAAGTCACCACTGCAACAATAACACAGATAATGCTTGGTACTATTGAAACTACAACCTTTTGGACTTCTGGGTAAAAAAAAATATAACAGCAGAGGATGTGATGTAGCAAAGTATACATTTAAAAGAGAGCAGAAAAAGAAACATATTTAAATTGGCATCAGATGTTTAGGGGGGGGGGGGGAATACGTTACAGCACTTATTACACAAACCAGTAATGCCAGTTACTTGAATATATTGTGGAGTAACATTTTCAATGTGCCAGTATCCAAGTCAGGTTTTGAAAAATAAGTTTTGGAGTGGTATGAGATATTTGCCAATAATGCTGATGTATAAAAGTAATTTAATTATTAAAGTTTGTTCATTGGATTTTAAATAAGATTGAAACCATTTTCTGCCTTGTGCAAATGAAATCACAAATCAAATATTTTGTCAATAGCAAAGGCATGTCTGATGACACTATCCTTGATGGTGGATTTTTTATTAGCTGTATGTAGTAAAACTTATGCACATTTCAGAAAATGGAAATTAAAAAATGACAGTGCCTGCTCTTTATGGTCCAGTAATTTTGTACAGTTTAGTAAAAGGTATCACTATGTCACTATTGTTAATAGGTTCTATTAAGTCTATTCAGGACTCAATTATGATAATCCAATAATTTTAAATCATTAAGTCTTAAAATCTTTTTTTTAAAAATTATAATTGCATTATTATCTCTCTGCATTATTAAAATTATAGGTACAGACTATTTCATCACTACATTGGACACCTGGGCCTCTCTGAGGGTGTTACTGGACCACTAGATTATTATGTTACAGATTCTCTTTATTTTGATCTTTCATCATTAGTAACTTCCATGTCTATGTCAACCCCAGTACTTGCATCATATTCCCATTTCTTTGTAACTAGCAATCATGATTAAATCAATGGATAGTGCAGAGTGGAAAGTTACTTACCTCTTATAAGCTTAATTGCTCTTCCAACAAACATAAATTTGCATAAAACAGTGCAATTCAACAATGGACGGAAATCTCATCATCAATTTAATTTAAACAATTAATATTATACTACAGTTCAATATACCCAAATATGTTATTCAGTAATTTTTAAATAGAAACAAGCAATGCATTGTACCCCAGTTTTAATACACTACTCATTTTCACATACATCAGAATCAGATGATATAGAAATATCCAAAGGGGAACAGTTCCACTGAGAACAATATGTTGGACATTCAAATGGACAGTCTATAACCTCTAGGGGTTTTTTCTCATAAAAACTTTCTTTAATGAATTCATTAAACATCACGTATTCCTTAACACTCTCTGGTATGGAAAGCTGGATTACTTTAATTGGTGCGTATTTGCCTACACACATGAAAACTTTTGACCTGCAGAGTTCTTTTAGAGTCCAGACCTTATTAGACATTTGAAGTAGGTGACGCCTCATGTCTTGTTCATAATAAACTGACACAGGCCACTCGTTTTGCCTGAGCCACTTTTCTTGAAGGTATTTAGGATTGATGTGGACTAGAAACTGAGCAACATCCCACTGTTTTTCACAAACAGCCAAATAGAAGTAAGAAGGAAGTCTTGGATTACGCTTGAGTCTACAGCCCCAGTGAAGAAGTGTGAGGCTGGCTTGACTACTGTGGAGCTTAATGGCTTGTTCTAATGGTGACTCACCCCAGCTGAAATTTTTTTAAATTGCATGTGAGTTTTTCAAGGCATTGAAAAATCTGTCAAGCTAAAAGTAAAAACTTGATAAATAATTTTTTATACACTGAAAAAATAATGTTTTATGAAGTTTTTCAATAAATTTTAAAAATGTCAATTTATCAATTGAAAGTATCAAAACAGAGATAAATATTTTTTCTTAATCTTTTCATGGTAAAACAAGGTCAAAAAAATCTTTAAAAAAAACTTTTGACTAACAGATATGTTTTAGAGAGCTATAAACAGCACTAACAAAATGACTTCAATGTTCTGTGTTATGACCTAATATATAAATATTAGGCACTGTATAATTGCAAAGGCAGTTAAACCAAATATTAAATATCAGAGCATCAACATTTAAAACTATCTTCATTTATTATCATACCTGTAAGACCTATCAAGATTGTAGCCAAACTGGATCAGCAGACGTACCATGTATGCATTATGTTGTTCTATGGCTACAGTCATAGCTGTAACACCATGCTTGCTTTTGGCATTCACATTTATCTTGCTTTCCAGCAGCAGTTCAGTAATCTCGTAACGCCTGCTTGATTGCAGCGTGCATATTTTATATCAATTTAATTAATGGCTATGTTGGGGGTGGGGAGTTTTGCAACAACCATTTCAAATTGGAGACAAATTTTATTTTAAAAGATATGCTTCATTCTATAACTGTATTTCTGATCCAAGAAGGTATAGTATTTGTTTAAGAAACAAAATGCTAACATACATGAAAAATACATGTGATGATTATCTTATATTAAAATTGGTTTTTATTCTTATGATTCTATAACTGCATATCAATAAATTTTCATTTTTAACCAGCAAAAATTTCGTGAGTATTTATTTCATCATGTCACTTTTAAAAAAATTGTCACTCAAAAATATTTTTTAATCGCTCGACTAGCGTACCGATGGTCACGGGTTTGAATCCACGCAAAGGCAAAGATTTGTTCCCTGAGTCAACCCAGCTCCATACAGGTACCTAACATTAGTTAGGCGGCTGGGTAATGCGTGAAACCCTCATTGCCACGGCCTGTTAAAGCTGCATCACTTGCCAACAGATCATCCTTCATGGTGTGTGGACGCAATTATCTTCTGCTCAGAAGGAGCGTCTGTATATTTAAGAGATATTTTTTTAATTTTTCAATGACATAGCCATATAGACAGATTTATCCAGTTCTAATGTTTTTAAATGGCTTTTGTATAAACTTTGAAATTGTTTCAAATGTTATGCATTAAGATTTTAAAAAAAAAAATTGTGAAACAACCATCAAAAAGCAGGTGATCGTGGTATGGGGTTCCTAATTTGTCAATTACCTATATGCCACAGCAAAATGTAAGGCATTTAATCCATCCTCTGTTTTAGCTTGTATATTGCACAATGAGTTAATAAGAAGTCTACAGATTTCAATGTTGTTCATTTGTACTGATCTATAAATAAAAATTGAAGATAATTTTCAAAAATAGATAGTACTGTATTTTTTAAAATGTATGGACAGTGTTTTGAATTTTCTATATTAAATTTCACAAAAAGTGTTCAAGTAGTGCCCTTTATCAGCTCTATCAATTTCCTGCATGATTGAGATTAATTTAATCTTTCAAATTTAATGTTTTCACTGCTAAATGCAAGTGTGAGAAAAGCCAGCCCACAGAATTTTTTTTTAAAATAGGAAATTTTGGGGGAAGAAATCAACCTTCACAAACAATGTGGTTAATGCTTTGAATGAATACACACATATTCCACTTGAGAAAGCTTCATTTTGTATGGGTAACTATGCCAAAGGAAATTTAATGACACAGCAGAGACAAAAGTTCTAAAAACTATGGTGCAGAACTCAACATTTTTTGTGTGTTCTGAAAGCACTGTGACATCACAGGAAAAAAAAACAAACCATTGGCTATTGAAATTGTGGGGCAGAGCTCAGTGGAGCCAACCATGGTCAATGCAAACAACACTAAATGGCTCTTTTTGTCATGTTGAGGTGACAAAAATTGTGAAAATTTATACCCTAGTGATTGAAGTCACCACAGCTATTGTTCAATTAACCCATGCAAAAGACTTCTAGGAAATTTAAAGAGTCACTAAAATAAAATTTTTTGAAGGTTGGCTTACAGAATGGGTGACTTGACTAAAAGGTTATATGACACATTTTTGTCAGAACAACTCTTTTTGGAAACTGGCAGAAAGTGAACTAATCCACATTTTATTTATGTGAGCCAATAAAAAATTTACAGTACTTATATTGACTCAACTAACATAAAAATCTTTAAGCTAAATAAGCCATCAGTGACTAATAAAATAGAAGTTTGATTGTCATAAGACTGAGGTTTGTTTAATTAGTTCAAACCAAGAAGTCTGTGATAATAATTTACTTTGAGTTTAGCCCCTGCACCCTTCCCCCCGATGAGCTTGTTTAAGTTCTGCACTAGTCAAGAATATATGAGCTAAGGCTCAACCTTTCAATAGAATCATTTATATTGCCAATGTGTAATTAAAACATTTCTTATTTAGCACCCATGAAGTTGATAAACTTGTATTGGCTATTCGTCGTTTGATGTGCCAAGCAACTCATGTTTGACCTTGACCTTGTCCACCAAATCCGTTAATGGTGGACCGGAACTAGTATCAATTATTGTTTGCGGGAAGTTGGGCGGGCTGACTTACATGCAGAATATTGTCAACACGACGGTTACAGGTGAGGTGGGGGCAGAGTGGTGCAACAGGGGGCTCCGAGAAGGTACCGATAATAGCGTCTGGTAAATAAATGTTTCTTAATCTGTTTGTTGACAGTGTCTAATTGCGGACAGTGTCTAATTTTGGACGTTAGGGTGCACTAATGTCGTCTTCTTAATATTTCTACCGACTGCCTCTCCCCACCCACCCAAATTAAGAGTCATTAGTCCTTAACCAAGATTGACCCCTTTTATTCGTCTACTCTACAACACACACGAGAGACCCTGACCTGGAGTTGGCCATAGATCAAGACTGAGTCCGGATAGTTCTCGAAGACTTTGTAAGGCATCAGGACGCCATTGAACACCCAGTTGTTGTCCTGGTAAAACCTGCGGAGTAAGACAACAAAGTAACCAAATGTGCTAGCTTTTTTTAAAAAAAAAATACAAACATTTTATTATACTGATTTTGCGTTGCGTGCGTTGTTTTTTTTTTTTTTTTGTTGCATGCTGAAGTTACGTAACTAAACACCTAGTTTAGTAATGTACGTTTTAAAAATACCAACAGTGATATTCCCCACCAGGTCTCGCCATCGCACACATTTTTTCACCCTACATACATGAACCATTAACACACAGAATCATCCAAGATATACGTCAAACAACGCCATTAAAACCCTGGCAGTAAATTCCCAGATTTCTGCCGCGTTGGAAGAGATTTTTTGGTTCATTATAACACGCGCGTAGGGTGGGTAATATTTTATTTTTAATAATTTGAAGATTGCTAATTACTATCATGTCAAAATTAATAATCCAAGAGGTCAATGAAACGTCTATAAAATTAATTTTAATTTTAAAAAACTACGATCAATGGAGAATACACCCCGCTAGTCTAATCTCTCGTTATTTAAGCTATTGCGCCTAATATGGCTTACATTAATTAGTTATACCTCAAAGATTCTGCCATGAGGAAAGGCTGAAAACTTTAATACCTGTATTAACAAATAAATGAAAGCTACACTATACACATAGAGAAAGCGTGGGTCTACGTCCGCCTACACTATACACAAATATATAGCATGGGTCTAAGTCCACCTACACTATACACAACTAGAAAGCATGAGTGTACGTCCGCCCACAATGAACACAACTAGAAAGCATAGGCGTATCTCCTCTCACAATAAACAAAAGAAGACAGTTTGTGCCAGCACCCAACCATAATGAACACAANTTTATTAATAAATAAATAATTAGTTATAACTAATAATTAAGCTGTTTTTACTAAATTACAAATAACAAAATTTAAATTCATTGACATTATATTGATGTACTTATATTTAAATATATCTCCGAACATTATTATATATATTTTTCTTATTAATTACTTAAAAGTTATGGCCATTTAAAAAAATGCCTTAAAAAAAGGCACAAAATGTGAAGGAAAGCATCAGTGATTACGCGGTCCTAGATAAAAATAACATAACTTTTAAACCACTTGTGATAAAATTTTGATCTTTATGTTTTTGTTAATAATCAAACAATTTCTATACAGCTGTATATAACTGTTATGATTTTAAAATTAATTTGAAATTTTTATCAAAGTGCCTAAACTTTAATGCATTATTAAACTTATTTTTATTAATTATGTTAATTACAAATCTTGATTCTTTATTTTTTAAAAAAATTGTTGTAATAAATTTTCAAATCTAATTTTAATATAAATTATAACTCACTGGACCTTTATGTAACATGCCTTGAAATAACACTTGAGAAATGAGACATAGCAATTTTTTTCATTGTTAACATGCAGTTTTTTTTCCATCTATGCATAACTTTGCTTTCTTATTTTTTTATTATTATTATTTTTATTATTATTATTATTTTTGTTGCTTTAAAAAAACACCATTTAGTTCATTAAATAATATATGTTTTTTAATACAGTAACTCAATAAAGCGAAAAATGTCAATTGCCTGTTTGTGTTTCTTCTCTAGAACTTTTCAGTTTAATCTTTATATTTAGCTTTAATAAAAATTATCCATTAATTACTCGGTAATTATTATTCACAAGTTAATTATTTAAATTAATCGATAACAGCCCTACTTTTTGCCCTTAGTATTGAAAGTAACAGATATTAAAATAAGGCATAATTCAATTACAATTAGTTCTATAAGATTTATTTTTATAATTAAATATTAATTTCAATAAAGGGTTTTTTCATACATATAAATACACTAATTATTTTTAGAGTTTATGAAAAGTGTATAGGCTAATTTAAATTATAACTTCACACAGAGCATTGCAGTTAATGATATTATGTAGTTTCCATGTAGGAAGCATTCCCCTTTTTTAAATGTAAGATGTTTATCCTGTAATTCACAATATAATCTTCTTTGTCTTTGGGTTTTATACCTTTGAACCTATTTTACTTGTAGCTAACACACACTCACTCAAAAAGAGGAACATTAGGGAATTCAATCTTATTAGGGAAAATAAATAATATTCTAATTACATTGTGGATAAAATCTTAAACAGAAAACTTCTAACCATATAGCTCTTCGACCTGATGTTGTCTCAGCATTAACATCAGCAGATGTGGGTTTAGCTCTCATTAAAAGCTTAACCAATTCAATATTTTCTAACTGACTGGCAATTATTAATGCGGTTGAGCATGATGAATCTGCTGGGTCAGTGGCATTGATTTTCACCCTTTTTTTCTTTAAAATACTCTTCACCTGGTTTTCAAAAGAAAATATAATTAGAGGTTTTATTTTATTTTGATATGAACAAAAATAATGATGCTAATTTAACTATTTACTATTTTAATCACAAATGTATCAATTCAATGAAAATTGACTTTCCTTGAAGCTTCTGTGACTATATACTAAATACTATTAAGTAGAATAATATTACTGTAGTGCAGTCTCACCTTTTTACAGTTGCCTGATCTAACTGCAGAAAAGAAATCTAAAATCTGAGCATTATTAGTTACTGTTATCTCTTTTGTCTTAGACTTAGAGAACTTAGCTGCCATTACCTTTGAGTTTGAGGATTATATTCATATTAGTATTAGTATTGGTATTTGTATGCATGCGTCATGCGTATAAATTACTATAAACTTATAAACCATTTGAAATTAAAGAGAAGTCACCACAATTTACAGATCTAATTATTTTCCAATGTTATAATTTAAACATTGTGATTTTTATGTGTTTCATGTAATGTAAACAAAAGAGAAGTCACCACAATTTACAGATCTAATTATTTTCCAATGTTATAATTTATAATTTAAACATTGTGATTTTTATGTGTTTCATGTAAACAAAAGAGAAGTCACCACAATTTACAGATCTAATTATTTTCCAATATTATAATTTAATTTAAACATTGTGATTTTTATGTGTTTCATGATTCATACAGTAACAGCCTAACATTTTTTGCGTCTCCAAGTAAAATAACGGAAAACGGCATTGTTTTGAATTGGAAAATTTTGATGAGTAGAACGAGTAGATTAGTGAAAATAAGACAGGCTTTTACTTTTACTTTTAGTACTTTTACTTTAAATATATTTAATTTAATAAATAAGGTCGGCCCGGTCGGAGATATAGGTTTTCATCGTAAATTTTAAAAATTATAATAAGTAAATTATAGTAGATGATATAATTTGTTTTTAAAATTGAAAAAATTATTAAATCGATTATTTAAAGCTATTATTATGGTTCGAAGTGTTTAATCCTATTGAAAATGAAACAAACATCCGTTTAAGTTCGACACAAAACTTAGAAAGCGCATTCCGCGTCATTAGCAACTATATTTCAAGGGAAGTAACTGTGCTTTCTTAGTAGTAGGTGGACTATTCCCTTTTCACAGGTGGGCCAGTAAATGTAAAGTGTGTGCAGAGCCGTCATTAAACCATTGTGGGTCTCTTTCTCATAGTATCACCACCTCACGAGTTACCACATATAACTTCTCCAGTGCCAAGGAACGGGAACATACAGATTTTGACATTTTGATGTCATCCCTTATGATGGTTTCACCCGCTGGTCCCTAGTGACGCCTCTGGGTAAAGATAAACAAATAAAACGTTTAAAAAATCTAAAAAAATGGAGCCTTCAGGTATAGCCACACACTAAAAGGCTCAAATAATAAAACCTATAATGATAATGAAAATAAAGCTAATATCCTTAACAAATATTTTGCATCATCATTTTCTGCCTCAGGCGACAAGGAAATTTCAATAAATTTAAATAAATTGGAAGAAATAGGTAACATAACTGTAGATGAGATAGGTATACATTCACTCCTAAAAAACTTTAAAATAAACAAAGCTACTGGCCCAGATGAATTACCTGCCAGGTTATTAAAAGAATTAAGCAATGAACTGTCCCCAATCCTTGTAGTTCTTTTTCAAGCCTCTCTAAACCAGGGTAAAGTGCCCCAGGATTGGAAATTAGCCTATGTAACGCCACTCTTTAAGAAATGTGATAAGTCCGACCCTGGTAATTACAGACCTGTATCACTTACTAGTATCACATGTAAATTACTGGAACACATAATATATAGCAGAATAGTTAACCACCTTGACAAATATAATGCCCTATGCCCACACCAACATGGCTTTAGAAAGAACAGATTATGTGAAACACAATTGATAGGCCTAATAGATGATCTATCAAAAGGCTTAGATAATAATGATCAAATATTATGTAGTTTCCATGTAGGAAGCATTCCCCTTTTTTAANCAAACTAAAGATGCGAAATACTTAGGAGTCATAATAAATGAGAAACTATCTTGGAATCCCCATGTCAATGAAGTTATTAAAAAATCAAACAAAACCTTAGGCTTTATAAAAAGAAACTTTTACAAATGTAACAAAGATATAAAACTAAAATGCTACCTCACCCTGGTGAGACCTATACTAGAATATGCATCTTCTGTATGGGACCCATCCACCAAAGAAAACATTGATAAGTTAGAACAAATCCAAAAAAGAGCTGCCAGATTCATTACTGGAGAATATTCAAAATTGACAAGAGTAACACCATTAGTTAAATCATTAAACCTTGAAACACTAGAGGATAGAAGAACAAAGAGTAAATTAGTAATTATACATAAGGCAATTAATTCTAATTTAGAAATACACACAAGGATAACCTAATACAACCCTCAAATAGACATAAAGTTAAAAACACCTTTCTTATTCCATATGCAAGAACAAACACATACAAGTTTTCTTTCTTTCCGTCCGGTATTCGGGCGTGGAATGGGTTGCCTGAAGAAACCAGGAAAGCCACCACTTTATCATCTTTTAAAACTCTAGTAAGAATACAGGACTAAACACAAACCATAGAAATACGTAGGACGCAATAATCTTCTGTACAGAAGGAGCGTCTGTAACATATAAGATAAGATAAAAATTCATGTATAATTTTGTTTATTTACTAATTCAAGGCTTGAGTTACATATGTTGAGAACATTTTTCTTCTTTAAATTGTCATATGTCATTGTAGACACCCGTCAAAAGATTGCAAGATGAAGAGCGCCCAAAAATGGACACAAGACAGGATGAATTTGAACCAGAAGAGGGGACTGAAAGTGACTCAAACCATAATACATATACTCTATATTCATGAGATGTTGAAATGTTGAACAGTGTTGAAAAAAAAAAAGAAAGAGGGGTAATTTAAATTGTAATAGTTTTGACGATTCTTCATATTTAAATATGCCCGTCCATATCATTTATCATTTTTGAATTGAAATAATCAAAAGACGAAGTGCTTCTCTCCAGACCAAAGACTGACCTTTCAGAATAGTTTACAGGGCTAGATCCAAATACAAAAGGAGAAGTTCGCCAGCTATCAAGTATGCTGCTTTACAATTCGGTGTAAATGGTGAGAAACTGTTGCGATCATAGATGATAGGGAAACAGTTGTCAAGTGGCTTGTGCGCTCGGCTGGCGTACGGATGGTCATGGGTTCGAATCCATGTGAAGCCAACGATTTGCTCCCAGAGAGTCCCTGAGTTAACCCATCTCCGAATGGGTATACAACACCAAATTGGGGAAATTAGATAGCTGGGTAATCGTGGAACCCTCATAGCCGTGGCTTGTTAACACTGAATTACTGGCCAGCAGACATGAATTGTCTGTGGACACAATAATCCTCTGTATAGAAGGAGCGTCTGTATAGTATAGATAAGACATAAGATTTACTCACTCGTTAGTGAGCAATTATATATTGCTTTTACTGCAGAATCCTTGCAGAGTGACATCCAAATTTATAATGGGTTTCAAGTGTGGTGGACATTTAGTTCAAAGTAGCATGATTATGGTAATGTTAAGATGTATAATTGGTAGTGTATTTTAATTGAAAATATTTATGAAACGTTATTTAGATGCAAATGTGTCATATATTAAAATATTACTGTTATATAACAGTAGTACTTAAAATTGAAAGTTAATACGTTACTAAAGATTCTGTATGTTTCCAGAATATGGCACAGACTCGTAGGTGTAAGTTGGGGATGACACCTTGAGCTACTGCACCGGGTGACAAAAACCCTTGTAACGCCTCTGGCGTAACTATTATTAAAAGTTGTGACTTCACAGTCCATAAACACCCCCTCATTCACATATTGTCACCCCCCCCCCGGTCATTCATGGACAGCACCAAACCGAACTCCACCAACACCAAGGGTGGTGCACCTATGGCACACAAGCCCAAAAAACATGTGATACTAATGTGAAGGCAATGACACAGATTTCTGAGAGCGCTGGACTCATCAACAGTTCATGTTTTACAGGCATAATCAAAGTTAAAGCCTTCAGATTTTATGTTTGAAATTCTAATTTATTGAACATCATAATTTTAACATCATTATGAAAATAATCACAGCTGGCGTTTTGACAAAATGGAAGGTGAAAACTAAAAAAAATAACATATATTATCTTGTAGGATTAAAAAGCTAAATTTACTGCCCTTTTTGTTTGTGAATTTTGTTGGCAGTAAATTTTATTTATTGGCTGCAAGTTTTAAAATTTATAACTAGTCATAGCAAGCCTTTCAGTGATTATGATTATATCAAAGAATCATATTCATTTTCATTTGTTTAAAGATTCTAAAACCAAAGATCACACTCTTCACTAATACTAATACAGGATTACCGATTAGTCAAAATAAGATAAAACAAATACATGTAGTATGAATAATAGAAATGAATGTTAATATGGAAATTCGCAATTTGA
This sequence comes from Radix auricularia, assembly GCA_002072015.1. Lineage (NCBI taxonomy): Eukaryota > Metazoa > Mollusca > Gastropoda > Lymnaeidae > Radix > Radix auricularia. The sequence goes on along the minus strand of MUZC01004421.1, from coordinate 432,712 downwards.
TTATTTTAAATCCAGTGGAGTTTTTAATTAAATAATATACAGAACTATAAGTATGACTATAATTAAAATTACTAAAAATATTTTGATGTTACCAGCAGCACATCAGTTGAAAATGAGTCCATCATGGACTGTACTGGCCTGCCTGGATCTTTCAACTCTGATAAAATCAGCAAAAGCAGATTTACTTTTCTACTTATTAAAATGAATCAACAATTTAAATTTGAATTTCATAGGAAAACTATTAGAGGTTGGTTAACTAATGTTTTGAGGGAAACTTTTGTAACTTTGAAGAATATAAATTATACTTTTATCTTCTACACCTCAGGAACAAATGTAACTAATTTATCTGTAAAGAGAAAGAACAAGCATCTGTAAAAAAATATTTTAAAAATACATGATTTTAGAAAATTCTTACTTTATTATATACCAATACAGTTTCATGTTCAAGGGTTACAAGTACAAATATAAGCAATAAGATGGTCTCAACTATTTACTTTTATGTTTAACATTCTAGTTGTTGCTGTCTATCACACAAAAACAATATATTATTTACCCTCTTTCTGACTCGTCAGTACTCATTCTCTCTTTCTCTCACACACCTTCTCTCACCATCTCTCTCTCTTCCCATCATCTCTCTCTCATCTATTTTTGGGGTAACTTGGAGTAATTGTTGGATTGCATCCATCAATATATAAATTTTGTTCTAAGCATCTATATTAAACATAAATCAAAAGTTTCAATCTTCACATAGTTGGACTGATTGACAAAAGGCCCATTGCCTTATGTTGGAATTTTGTTACAATTTTATGCTAATTTTCAGGATTTTAAAATTGTCATGCCATTTATTTATTCTCTTAATTATCAACATCACAATCACATTGATGAGACTATGACAAAGAAAGTTCATAGTAACATTTGGAAATTATTACATTTAAAATTTTCAGTTTGAAAAGATATGCTTGGATGAATAAACTCTTAGTTTGAAAATTATTAAGGATTGTATGTAATTGAAAAGCATGCTTTACAATTGACATTATTTCAAAATTTATTAGATTTCCAACATTTTAATGCATAGCATTTTTTAAAATAACATTTTAGAAAACTGTTTAGTCTTACATATAAAAAATTATTTTATGCATTGAAAAGAAAGCATAGACTATCAACACTCTCCCTCACTGTACACACATGATAACAATAATGATTTATAACACTGTATACAAATCTAAATATTTGCTAAACAAATATTTAAAGAATGAAAGAATTTAAGGCGTTGTGGTAGTGATGGTGTAAGTGGTGGTTGAAGTGTTTATCTGGTACTAGTGTGGTTTAAACAAAGGAAGAGACCAAATATGAGCATGTGTGTAAGGATTCAGTTTAATAACCAACTCCGATGTTATGTCCTGTCTGTTTGGTACAAGAGCTTCTGCAAGACACATGGTTTGATTTCTTTGGAGAGAATGCCTATCTATTACTAATGCACTTACAGAAAATTAATGAGTCCTATGCTTATCCATGGTTATTGTCTGGCCTTGCCCTCGATGATAAACTGTATGGTGGACTAAACCAATTGAAAGCCACAGCACAGTTCATCACAGATATAGGGCTTGTGGTCTAAATCCTCCTTCAAAACGATTATGAGAACACAGAAGAAGAAGTCTGGCCTTATATTTTTGTATTAGATTTTAAAATTTTAATTACTTTATTTATTGTTTGTTTTAATGGAACATTTTCATCCATTATTGATATTAGATTTGTTTTTGATATATTTCCACATTTCTTCTATTGAATGGCGGCTAGATAGCTAAGGGGGCGTGGGATTTACCCCATGTTAAAGCCACAATAAAAATGTTGATGAACGACTATTGCTAAAAAGTCCTCCACTGAGCTGGAGAGGAGATGGGCACCGTCAGGTCTACCAAGCCCAGAGAAAGTTCTAATGGAAAAATTAGAACCCCCTATGACCCCAAAATAGTAAGACACAAAAAAAAGTTATTTGAACAATAGTGAAAAGGAGCGCTCTGTTTATATTAGGTTAATTCAGAGTGTTACAAAATTTACATGAATGATTTTCTCATTTGTATTGTGAAGATTAATTTTCACCTACAAAGACTGTAATAGTTAATTCATTTCCTTACATGAAATTATAGTAAATTATTGGTTATTTATATATGTTCACTTATTGGTTTATTTATCTAAAACAAGAACAACGGGTTTGCCAAAAAATGTCTCCAAAGGCTAAGGTCTTCAACTAAATTAATGATTTTAGAAAGTATGTGATCAGAATACATAATTATATACACAATTGTTTTAAAGTATTTATTTTGGAACAATTTCACGTATCTAATTTCCTTTTTTTGTCTGAATTATTGCTATGTGATGTATGTCCATTGGCGCTATGGTACAACTTGAGAATTTCCAGGGCTTCTTTTGCCTCAGCTTTTTCATCTAAGTGGCGCTGGCAGGCATCCTGTATTGACTCAACATTTGATTTAGGTGATCCTAGAAGTTGTGCTAATTCTTCTGTGTCAGTATCCACCAGGAGCTAATATATCAAATAGAAACAATTAGATCATTCAACTTAATAAAAAAAAAAATTGGATTAAAAATTAGATAATAATAATAACTTTTCCCCAAAACTACTAAAAAGCTACAATAAATTCCATTCTTGAAAAAATTCATGGAGAAAATTTTATTCTGAAAAATGAAATCTCAATAAAATAAACATTTTAAATTTTAAGGCTTTTTGTTAATCTTACAGAATAACAGTTATTGCTGTAAGCTTTGATTAGCTAAGTATTTCAAGAACATTCAATAGTTAAATGTTATAATACTTTTTAATGCAAAACTAGTCTTGAGAGTTCATTTATTATATTTTATAACATCAATACATTTGCTAAAATTGGATCAACTAAGATTGAAATGATTTAATTAGCAACAGTACTTGTGTATTTACCAGAAAAACCAAATAAACATCTAAATTCAATACATTGAATCCCAATTTAACATATTCATAACATCGATAAAATAACCACTCTAGGCTTCTTATATCTGACAAGTTGCAACCACATTGACAGTGTTATTGATTAACAACTGATGATCTGTCCTGCTTGTTTATGATTTTTATGAACAATTTTTAATAAAACTTACTTGAAGCTGCTCATCAGTAAATTGTATGATATTTCTGGGATCTTTTTTAATAACCTTTGCTAGAGGTAGAAGTGAGTTGTTTAAACTGTCTGACATAATGGCAGTATCAACTTCATCACAACCAGATGATTCTGAAATGTTACGTAAGAGTAGGTACTTCAATCTTAAATTTCAAAATGGTTCTATTTCTTAAAGAAGTTTTAAATTCTAAGAATGTGCATACCAAATTTATTCACCTTTTGTAATACTTAATAAATTATTTTTTTAATGAATTAATTTATGAAGCCCTTAATCAATTTTTGTTGGTTCCTTTAAAGTTAGAATATGAATGCTTTATTATTTATAATAATGCATTATAATTATATGTTTGTTACTATTTTTCTAAAGCGCTGTGAGCCCATTTGCTTACTGGAGTACAGCGCTATAGAAATTATCAATTTATTTATTTATTATTATTATTAAGTGATATTTTTTAAAAATAATCTGTAAAATATTGTTAACTTACACTCAATTTTAAAACCCAACTTAGAAAGTTTCATTACCATGAAGATGGCAAGCAAGTACTAAATGTTAATAAACAGGAAAGTTTTAAATCAGTTCCATATCTGGAAGAATAAATATGTCTTATGGGAGCGACACCAGTCTGATAGATGCTCATGGATCAAATTTTTTAAACAATGCTCATGAGCAGTGTCAAAACACTTATTTATCATTGGAATTTTATCTTGTATCAACAACCATGCCAGAGTAAGATCATAAAAATTTCAATGAAATTATTTCCTCTCCTTAAGGTTACTTAGCTGTTTTTAATAAAATAAGCCTTTCTCATAATTCTTTATGTTTAAATATATCACATTGAGTTTTATTTTAAGTATCAAAAAAAAAAAATTCCAAGTAAAAATGGGGTAGATTTGCTTAAATATATCTTAACATCAATTTTAGAATTAGAGTTTAAGTTTTAAGTGAAATAAGGTTAACACGGACATAGCAAAACAGTCACTATTCACAGAGCTAGGGGCTAACTTCTTAACCATCTCTTTAATTATGATTAGGAACCTTACCAGGAGAAATTATCAGTGTAGTACTGTCAGGTAAAAAAGAAAAATAGTCTTCATCATCTACTTCTGTTCCATCTTCTTCCAGGACACGCACAGGGGGAGAGATTTTTAATTTTTTACATCCTGGTGACAAATTTTAGTTTTAGATAAGAAACAAGAAATTTGAAAAATGCAAGACAACTTAGTAATATAAAACAGTAGGAAAGAGAAAGCGTTTAACTATTACTTTTGAAAGATAAGACATTGACAAATTTACTGTTATAAGTTGGTAAGTACTTGAAGTGAAGTGCAATTGAAATATTTTTTGATAGACGTGTTTTAATTTAATAAATTATGAATCTAAAAAACTTATTTTTAGTGGTGAATTACCGAAATACTAATTTAAACAATCAGACCATGAAAAAGTTGCCAGAAATCTTATAAGGTGCTTATGAAGAAAAAATAGGATAAATCTGCTGCTATAATGATCAACAATAACCTCTAACTCTTAACTAAAAATAGTAAATTGAATTTTTTTTTTAAACTTCATAACATTTTTTTTTGAAGGAGCAACAGACTATTGGGGGAGAATATTTATGACTGATAGTTATGATAAGTGTCAGTATTGTTTTTTTTTTAAATTTTGAGCTAATTTCAGTCAGCCATTAACATTTTTTATTTAAAAGCTTGAAATAAATTGCTATGTACAATGTACAAACCTATGATCAAACAAGGGAAATATGCATGGCAGATCAGGAGTGTGAGAAAAACCGAGAAAGTTTAGTATCTTATGAAATAAATCCCTGCATAATTATTACTGTAAAAATATTTCAGGGAAACATTAAATGATATGGACTACAAAAACTTTTTTCTTCACTAGGGGAATCAGGGTGCAAAATAAATATTGAACGCATACATGAGTGAAGATCTCATTCAAATATGAACATAATATAGCAGCCAGGAGGGATGAACTTAACACAGAAGGATCATCAGACAAGATAAAGCTTTACATTTTCTGAAAGTGTTGTTGAACATCTTTAATTTAATGTCAACATGAAAGTAATCTTGACAAATTGGAAGATGAAACGAAAAAGAACACACTTAGCCTGAAATGAGAAAACCAAATTTTCATCCACACTTTTTGTGATGTTTGTTAACAGCAGTTCTAACTTTCTGAGTGTAAAATTTTAAGTTACAAGCCTTTCAGTGATGGTGATTATATTTATATCAAATAATCATGGTTAGAATATGCAACTTATTTGTTTGAAGATTTTCAAAAGTGAGTAAAGGATTTGCTTATTTCAATAAGTCAAAAAAAACAAAAAAGTATTTCAAATGAATTCCTGTATTGAAGAAAAGTGAGAAAAGGAAAATAATTCATGTCAGGGATAATTAAATCGTGACCTGTTAAACAGATATCCTGAACCTCAAATATTGGCTGTAAGTAAAGGAAATTTTAGTTTGATATGATATGCCTGGGAACTTTCCACTCTGTTAAAAATTTATTTTTAAAAAAACCAACAACTACAAATAATTACATAAAATCAATCACAAATTGCTTTTATAAGATAATTTGGGTGAGGCTTGAGTATCTTTGAAAAATAAGAAATATACTCCAGATAACATACTACTATCCTCGAACAGCAAAAAAGAATATCAATATTGACTGATCTTTAGTAGTGAGGCTTCATCATCAAATAACAGGATTACGTTATATATATACTTAATTTAATTTAGTTTTAATTATTATTTTTTCAATTGTGCCATGCTTCTTAAAGGAAAGATTGCTACCATGGTTCTAACACTCTGCTTACATACCACCTGCAAAACAAACATCCACTAAAGTATCAGACGCTTTGCTAAGACAATGTAAAGCTATGCTAACGATTGTTCCCCTTGGCTGGTAAATAGACCGCTCATCACTTCAAATAATGTCAATAAACTTGTCTGTTAGCGTTGTTGGTTAAAAGATGTTATATACAGAAGACATTCCAGAGTTATTTCGACAAGTAAGTTTAATAAATGTTACTTATGACACCATAAATTTCAATTTTTGGCTTTTATCAAAATTAACAATTGATTAATCGTTTCAAAAGTTAACCAGCAAATTCAAATTTATCACTAACAGTCCTACAAAATACACATGTTAATGAAGTAAGAAATCCAACAAAACTTTTGGCTTTAAACAAAGAAAAATTTCAAGTGTTATAACAACATAAAACTAAAATGCCTCCATTTATTGGTTAGACCAATACTAGAATATACATCTTCTTCTACATGGGACCAAATAAACTCAAATAGACATAGGGATATAAACACTTTACTTGTTCCAAATGAAGAGGAAACATAAAATTTCACCTTCTTCCTGTCTGGAATTTGGGCATGGAATGGGTTGACTGAACTAACCAGGAAAATAAAAACACTATCAACCTTAAAACTCTTACAAAAATCCAAAACTCAACATAAACCATGAGTAAGCTTAGGATGCAATAGCCTAATTTTGTGTATAGAAGTAAAGAAGGAAGGTTAGTAAGATAAGATTAGATGGATCATTGAAAGGCATGTTTGGGACCAATGTTCCCTTTAAGCTGCGCGGCTGCAAAGATAAACTGACACTGTGCAGTTGTTTAGATTTACATGCAGCAAATTTCATAAGATATTGCACGAAAAATGGATGTTGTGCAACTTTGCTCAAGAGGTTTATTAATTTGCACACGGACTAACGGAACCTTAGAAAGAACATTGTTTGGGACACGACAAAATTATTCTTTTTGAAATGCAAAATATGCAAGAAATCTGAAATTTGTTTGACACTCTTGCTATAGGCTTAGGCTAGTAGTTAAAGTTGACCTGTATTGATAAGGTCTTGTAAAGATGAAACTGCAACAGACTTCTTGATTTTATGATCAGAGCTCCATACTTTAAATGGTCGCTTGTTTTCAGCTTTGACGGTTATTTTGTCACTCAGAACTGGTGGAAAAAAAGGATAACTTTCTTCAATTTTCCTAATTATATATAATAGTCTAAATATTATGATATTTTATATAGACTTTATTAAAATTTACAATTGACTTTAAAAGTGTGGCACAATTTCAAAAGGCCCAGCTATCTTTTTTTCCATAACTGATTTCAGATACCCACTCTCAGTTTCAAAGCAGGTTGGACTCAGGAACATCCTTGCCTTGCCTTAGACTAGTCCCAGTCCCAGGAACAAATTTGTCACTAGAACTATGGTATTCAATGGCCTTATTTTTATTTTTAAAAAAGAGAAGCCATGTGCCATGTTTAGTAGGCCCAATCATCAAGTCAAAAAAACAAATTATAGTAATAATAATTTAAATAATAACTAACTAATCAACTCCATAAATGACGCGCCTGTGAGTGTGTGTATGTGGGGAGGGGGGGGGGTCAAACATGCGAGACTATGTACTTAATTGGTAAAGACATAAACAAGGTAAGGGTTGGCCTGACCGGGTGTAACAAAACAGCGACTATGTACTATCATAGTACATAGTCGCTGTTTTGTTTACTATGTGAATCACTGAATGTGTGACGAAGCAGGAAGTGAATGAATGAAAATTAAAATGGAATTAAGTTTTTAATTTAAATTCAAGACATACTGATTTATAATAGATTCATGATAAGTCGCAAATTTTAATTTAAAAAATCACATTAAAAAAAACTTTATTACCACTAGTACTAAGCTGTAGATCTCTATTTACAGCTGAACACTCATAATGTTTGGCCATTACAAGTATTACAACGCGAAATTTGAGTTATTTACTTAATGGAAACGTTATCCGCACGGTTTTAGTCTTGAGCATATCATACAATGTTAGCCGTACGGTAAACCGTGCGGATAATGCCTAGCAATAGAATATTACATTTAATCATAGTATTTATGTTTACGACCAAATGCAAGTTTCATTCTCAAGAGTAAGCCCAGTACAGTTCAGTACACAAATTAGTTATATTTCAAACAGGGGACCGGACTTAAATCGTGTAAAAAGATCAAATTAACTTAATTTTGGATTAGTGAGTTAATAATTTAAGAAAGGAAATCCATACTCCCGAAGAATTTATATCTCCCTCCCCACAAAAACTTACCGCATTTCCATGCACACTCCCCGCGGGTTATACCCGATTTTACAAACCCCGCAGCCCCCCTGCAAGGTATCTCCGTGGGTGGGGTATCCGAATTTTTTTTACTTGGCCCTCTTCGTGCACGTTTTCTTGGATTCATCCTCTCGAGCTGGTTCTTGTCTTTGATCCATTCACGAATCGATTTTTCATCTACTGAAAATTCACGTGCAGCTGCTCTATTGCTAGTTTCCTTAGCTTTTGCAACGACAGACAGCTTAAATTCTGCAGTATAGGATTTGCGATTTGGCATTACGGTATCTTGGTAGCAATATTATTAAATTTTATTTCTATTATACGTGTATCCCCGGGTTAACCTCGGAATCGAATAGTCCAGCTTAAACTTAAACCGGTTTGGAACCAGTTTTCGTTCATGTTATAAATCGAATGCCTTGTATAATGACTGCAGTTGTCTGATGGTACCGGTGTACCGGAAAAAAATAGTGCCCACTTGTGTACGTTTAGCTAATTGAATAAAACACCACACTTATACGAGTTAATTCATAATTAACTGATGTTTATACTTTTTAAAAATTATTTATAATATTTTTTTCAAAATTAAAACAGACAATTACGTTTTAAGTAATAAGCGATATTTGTGTGCATGGTATTGATAGAGTTGTAAAAAATATAGTACGGTAAGTATATGTCCAAGGGTGGTTCAGCGTGATAAGACTTCTCAAATGTGGTGGGATTGTGGGGTATAAGCGTGGGCGTGGGCGGGTTATACCACAATTTTTTACAGGATCTAAAAATTCTGCGGGGTATATGCGTGGGCGGTTTATCTGTGCGGATAATGTGCGTGAAAGTACGGTAGACCCTTCCACCAATAAGTCGTCACAAATCTTTGACACCCACCCCCTAAAAGTAATATCAATTAGCATGTTGCAAATCACTTTTTTGTCATTTTAGTCAGTGGCGGATTTAGCTTTGTCAGCGTGGGGGGGGGGCGAGGAGAATTTCAGGTGGCGCCGAAAATTTTACTAAAAACAGTTTTTGGGTAAATACTAGGGCTGTTAACGATTAATTTAAATTTAATAGTTAACTTTTGAAAAATTAACGATTGATTAATCGTTAATTTCGATTAAAGCCAAAAATTTTAATTTATGATGTCATAAGAAACACTTATTTAACGTTCTGATAAAAATCTAAATAACACTGGAATGTCTTTTTTATATATCAAATTTTCACCAACTACGCAAAAGTGTGTTGACATTAATTGGTTCAAGTGATGAGTGGGTCTAATTGACAATATAACCAGCAGAACTGAACAATCATTGACATGGAACTGATGTAACTGGTATGCTCAAAACGGTCTTGGCAATGAATGACATTATCAGATATTGGTGTTCATTAACTTTTCACCATTGTACTGGATTAATGGATTCAAGAACGTTCATCTCCATTTTGTAACGCAGTAATTCATCAGAAGAGCTGTCGTCATTTCTGTCTCTAAGTCAAACGCCATTACTGTCATTAGCTTCATACGCTTTTCATTTGGTTTGATAAGTAGGCAAACTTTATCAACATTTTGAACATTCCCATCAGTCAATATTTTAAAACCACAATGTACATGTCATCTTCAGGTAATTCATTATTTATCAGGCGCTATTTTTAAAAAATTGTTTATATATACTTTTATTTTTACTTCCAATTATTTGTAAGTGACGTGTCAATTAATCGTTAAAAGTAATTTAATCTTTAAACATTTTAAATTATTACTCGAGAAAATAATCATTAATTTCTGCAGCCCTAGAAATAATAATTATGTAGTAAATTTTCCAAATCATCGAACAAGACAAACAGAAGAAACAATATAAACAGATATGTTTTCAAAATAGTGACGTATATTTATTTCAATAGTATATTTTTTTTTATCTAAGAAAGAAACTTAGTTAATGCGAATTTGTATAGAGCCCTGAGCCTTATTTAAATTCCTTTCTACGTGAACCTAAACGATTTATCGTTGATTCAAAGTCAAAGTTCTCATGATCATTTGAAATTATTGCCAATCCAGACAGGCGTTCGTTTTTCATTTTTGAGCGAAAATAATTTTGATGATTTTCAATCATTGCGTTCCCGTTGACAGGCCTAGAGTCCTGATGCCATTTATTTTTCAAACAAGAATGGTTGAAAGTCTTTAAGTTGAAGCTCACTAGTTGTAGATAGTGATGGTCGTTGTGATGGATGTTATGATGGATGTTAAGATGGACGTTTTTATGGACGTTGTGATGTGTGATGAACGTTGTGATGCATACAAATCTTTGAAGGCATACTATTCAACGATTGCTTCTTCAGGGTTAATATGTTTATAAATTTTGCATCAACTTCAAAGAGAATCTTTATTTTCTTCCAACATTTTTGATGGATCAATACAAAGTCATTAAATCGATCACCTATTTATTTTAGTAGTGTATCCTAAATATTGAAGTATGTTTCAGATTTAAAACTAGTAGTTGGATCATCAGCCCTTTCATCTCTACTAAGTTCACCTGCCATACTTTTATTTTTTTTGCGAATTTGAGTTTCTTTAAATTTTGTTTTTAACATCTAGTTTGGAACAATTTTCGTTAATAGATGATTAGACATCTACTTTCAGAATTTTAAAAAGCTTGATCGCTTCTCTTTTCAACAAACTTATTTCTTCCAACATCGATCAATCGTTTTGCAATTGCAATGTCAATACTCTTGCGCTACAAGTGGTTTGTTAACACGAAAATATCAACCAGCTTTTGTACACATAGCATCAGAAAAAACAAAAGAATATTTGTTATTAAAACAGACAGTCCCACAGCTTCTGCTCTGACTTCCTACACATTATCTTATCTTCTCTTAGATATACAGACGCTCCTTCTATGCAGAAGATAATTGCGTCCACAGACCATGGCTATGGGGGTTCCACGCATTGTCTGGTTAGGTACCCATTCAGAGCCGGGTGACTCGGGGACTCCTCGGGCCCCGGGAACATATCCTCGCCTTCGCGTGAATTCGAACTCGTGACCATCGGTATGATAGTCGAGAGCGCTACCTCTCGACCACCACATCCCACTTCCTAATGATATGTTGATTTCCCTGAATTTATATCTTCTAGAGTGGCTAGAATAGTAGAGAATGATTCAACAACTGCATCGACTGCATGCTTATGGTTTGACCATCTTGTATCAGAAAGTCATTTCTGAGTTTTTACTGTTAATTCATATTGACATTTATGATCTTTTTAAAGAGTATGTAGACGTGGTAAACTAGACGTAAAGAGTGCATTCAATCTTACAGCTGAGCCAAAAAAAAAAAAACTGTACATTACTGTTTACAGAAATTTCTTCGATAGTGACCAAATTCAAAACATGGGGACAACATTGGGTAAAAGTTTTAAGTCCACTCTTAATTCTAGACATCACAGATGCGCCATCGTATGCCTTTCCTCCACAGATTGTGATGTCAATGTGTCGCTTTTATCATGTGTAGAACCGTTAGAATCTTCTAAGCAAATGCAGGTTTCCAGCATTACTGTTTACCAAAGTATACAAGCCTATAAATCTTTCCTCAACATTTTTAAATTTTAAAATTGAACGTAAAGTGACATCTAATGAATTTTAGATATATTAATGGTTGAATCAATTACTAAAGAAAAGAAATGTTAAGACTTAACTTTATTATCAATTGCTGCTGATAATTCAGGTGCAAATGATTGAATTAAATGAATTTGCACATCATTACTTAAATAAATTTCATTTTTCTTTTCAAACTTTAGATGACTGTTTAAAGTGGAATCAAAGTTGGTTAATAAACGTAACATTTTACGAAAATTTCCAGTATTTCTACAACTACCATCAATAAAGCAAGATTGTTCTCTGTGTCCTCTGTTTTGGTATACCAATGTCACACCTAACATTTGTTTCAATGCTTCTCTATTCTTTTCAACTTAGCGACGCTCCTGACTGACCAAACCAGATATTGCAGTTTTGAAATACGATATTTAGCAAGCCAATATTGTCCTATTGCAGTTTAGTGATTGATTAAAAGTTTCGTGTTTAACAATCTTTTTTTTCTGTTCTAGTTACACCTTTTGAGTGTTCATTAAGGGCGTCTTAAGTGGGGCACCATTTTAGACCGAACAGGAGCGTGGGGGGGGGCGACCCGCCCCCCTGCCTTAAAGCTAAATCCGCCTCTGTATTTAGTGTAATTCTGCTCTCTAATTCTTATATAGTAACACGTGTGAAGCCATTGAAAACATCATTAACTAAATTGAAAGCAATCAAACATTTAAGTGGAACTTTTATTTAAAGTCGTTTTTTTTTTTAATGTGAAGTAACATTTTTAACACCCCCCCCCCCCCACACACACACCTTTCTTCGTCACAAAAGCATGGCGTTATTTATGAATGCCCCATTTACATTTTAAAAAAAAAATTAGATTTATTTTTGTAAAAAATATCTATGGATGAAGATTATTGCTAAATGGATCGGCTTGGCATGAGATAGTGTGCAGTTCAAAATGGTGCCCCAACGACCCAACGACAGGTTAACGGACAGTTTAAGGATTGACTGAGTTAGAGTAAACAGAGATAGTTTCTTTGAATCAACATTTTTCTTTTCTGTAGATCTATGGATTTGGGGGAGGGGGTTAATTCAAAATACTGTAAATTCATTACACCATTCATTTACTTTCACTAACAACTGACAAATGTAGATTTTACCAGGCGGTAAAACAAAGAGTAAAGAGATTGCTCTATCGGTCTATCGATTTAAAAAAAAAATCATTAAAAAGGAATCGAGGAGGGATCAGATAAGGCGATGGGTAGGCTGTACTGGCCTGAACCTCAACTGTTAAGAATGCAGGACAAGACACAAACCATAGTCGTAGATAAGCGTATGACGCAATAATCATCTATGAAGAAGGAACGTCTGTACAGATAAGATTATTAGGGGGAGGAGGGGACACAACTGCTGCTGAAGGGGAGAGTACAACAGTAGGAAGAGATTCTTGAAGGAAATACACCGATTGAAGGGAGACTTATTGTAAATAACTTATATTAGTATTAGATAACAATATGACGTAATATATTAATCTAACAATGAATTAAGAGTGACAATTCAACTAAATGCCCGTTTCATTGTCTTACTTTTAAACATGATCTTATTCCACTGTTTGTATAAGAAATATGAAAAATACATTAAATAGATAATTATATTTTAAAATATGATGTAACATATATCAGTACCATATTATCGCAGCATGAGAGGTTATTCTGATTGATATTTTAAAAATACTTTATATTAACTCGTGGTGTCTGGTTGCTTGATTGCCAAAAAAATATTGAATCAATTTTAACCCACTTCCCCATATGCTAGTGAGCTGAAATTTTGCAGCCGTCTTGTGGTGAAGATAAAAAGCATCTTTCAAAATTTCACATTGATAGAATGTACCAGAATAAAATTAATGTCTTTGGGGCCGTTTATAATTGACGTCACGCGATTTTGGCCAATTTTTTACCCCCCCCACCTTATTACAAAAACTGAGACACCCCCTCCAGTTTTGATCCCCCACCTCCCCAAAAAACCAGTATTTTCTAATTGAATTTAAATGAAAACAATCATGATTCAAATATATTTTTGACATTCAAATATGTATTTAATGTAAGTCTGCAATCTATTTAAAATCATAACTAGGGATATTCGGACATATTTATGAAGTGATTAAAAGTGTGTTACCCGACCCCCCAAAAAATAATAGGAAATCGTAAACAAAACGGTACACTTTTTAAAAATACAAAATCAGTCATAATGATTGTTTACTTTGTACTACCTATTTTTGTCTCTGGGCTCTTTGTTAAGCAAGAGTTACAGAGTGCCCACTCTTTTTGAAGTCTGTCTCCATTTCCTTTTTCAAGGACATTTTGGGTCAACCTCTTTTCCTCTTGCCCTGGGGGTTTCAGGTGAGGGCTTGTCTCACAATGCTGGATGTAGGCTCTCTGATGGTGTGGCCAATCCATCTCCATCTGTGCTGACATATTAGTCTTTCCACTGGCTCTTGCTGTGTACGTTGCCAGAGGTCCTTGTTAGTGATGATATTCGGCCAGCGGATTTGGAGAATTGTTCGGAGACATGTGTTTATAAATGCTTGAAAATTTTTCAAAATGGCTGCTGTAGTCCGCCTTGTTTCAGCTCCATATAGCAAGACAGACTTTACTGTGATGTTGAATATCCTGATCTTGGTCAGGAGGGTCAAGTTGTTGCAGCTCCAAACCTTTTTTAGCTGTTTAAATGCTGTTCTTTGCCAATTCACACTCTAACATCAGCATCTGTCACTCCCTGCATGTATATGATGCTACCAATCAATTTAATTTTAATAGTTCATTATATTCATTATATTATGTGGTTTTTTTTAAAAGTTTTTTTTTATCAGTTAAGGACTCTAGTACTTTGATAAAAAAGATTACACAAATGCTTTATATGACTTTCAAGCAGCAGCAAACTCAATCCCAATGTTAATAGAACTCAACATACATTGGCCCTCATTGGAATTATGTTTTTTTAAGTACACTGTTATTTAACTTAGAATAAGGGTTAAACATTTTAATAAATAATTTTTGTAACTTCGTGTAATTAGTAGGGCTGTTAACGATTAATTTAAATTTAATCGCTAACTTTTGAAAAATTAACGATTAAATAATCATTAATTTCGATTAAAGCAAAAAATTGAAATTCATAGCGTCATAAATAACATTTATTAAACGTACTTGTAGAAAATCTAAATAACACTGGAATCTCTTGTTTATATGTCATCTTTTAACAAACTACGCAAGCAGAAAAGTGTATTGATTTGGTTCAAGTGATGAGCAGGTCTCATTGACAATATAACCAGCCGAGCTGAACAATCGTTCACATAGCTTTAGAATGTCTCAGTTGAAATTTCTGATAGTGTAGTGGATGCTTGGTTTGCGGGTGATATGTAAGCAAAGTGTTAGAATCATGGTAGCAATGTTCCCTTTTAGCAGTGCGGTTGTGCAGATATTTGAATGACACCACGCATTAGTTTAGAATCAACATGCAGCAAATTTCGTAATATATTGCACAAAATTGGACGTTGTGCAACTTTGCACACGAGTAGTTGTTTTATATTAACTTTGCACATGGACCAACAAATCTTAGACTTAGAGGGAACATTGCATGGTAGGCAAACAGTTTTTCTCAATGGACAAATAACTTTTACCAACATTTGGAAAAGTCATGTCAGTCAATTTACTTCTTGACATTTATAAGTGGTGTTTTGATTAAGCGTTAACAAAAAATTTAATCTTTAAAAATTTCTATTTACTATTACTTATATTTGTAACTGTTTTTGTCTTTTGTGACGTTTCTAGTTAGGCCTTTTCCACTTTTGTAGATGTGTACTGACAAATAGCAACTTGAATTGAAAATACATAAGTCTTTGGTAACTCATTTACTTTAATCCAACACTAGAAATATATACACTTTATACATTAGTGAAATCAGTCTGGCCTGCTGCCATTTTCCTGCACACGTTCCAATCAAGTTACTTCCACTCAACTAACTGCCTCTCTTTCACTTGCGCCACCTAGTGTTCTCTCGTCACATGATCTCTTTTAATTACCAATGTGTAAATTATTATCATGTGGCAATAATATTATATCATTACTTTTCAGTATAATTTTTTTAAAACTTGGAAATAAATACCAGAAAAAGACATTTATGAAAGTAAGAGAGTTTTAAAATATTTGAAATGACTTTTAATATAAAAGTAACCTCAGCATAAAGTTAAAATAACTTAGGTTGCAGGAATGTTTGAAAATATCTTTTTTTGGGTGGAGTGTGGTTCAAAAATTAAAAATATCAAAATCCCTGACCATCTTCAGTGTAACAATGAGAGTCTCTGTTTTTGAATCCCACTGAGCTTTTCCGTTCTTGTAGTCAACGGGGTGTGGTAAGTGTAGGCCAAGTTTACTGAAAGAGATTTATGAATTAGTTAAGAATTTCATTAAGAATATAAATATTGCTGTAAAGTCAGGCAAAAATAAAATTTATTTTTAAAATGTTAAAGACTTTGTAATTACAGGTACAAAACTTTATTTATAAATTTAGCAGGTTCTAATTACAACTTTGCATGATGAATTAATTAACTGATATTTTGAATTAATGCAGTATTTTAAACATGTAAATCCAAACATAATGCTAAAACTTACTATTTAGGCGTACGGCAATCAAGAAATTTGGACTTGACATCAAGTTCAACGTTGGCCATTTTTGTTTCAGGGAGTTTGATTTTAATCTGAAATTGAATTTTACAAAATTTAAAATTGAATTTAAGAAAATATTTATAGATTTTATTATCTTTATATTTCACTAAGCCAAAAAAGTAATCAGAAGTAGGTTAAAACTTGTCGAGCCTTCCATGAGGGGTATCCACTGATTATTGTCAGCCCCTGAGATTCTTCCATGGGCAAAGGCCATGTATGAGAGACATCCAGGCATCTCTATCCTGGGCCAGCTTCTCCAGGATCTTCCTTTCATGGCCAATTCTTCTGATGTCTGCCTCCTATTCTTGGTGCCAAGTGTCTCCACCTCAGGGCTTGTCTTGTGTCATAAGCAGGCTTTCTCAGTGCTTGACCAATCGACCTCCTCCTTAACGGGACCCCATTCTGTCCACTGCCACAGTTCCCATCTCCTGACTCTGTCCGGCCAGTGAACTCTGAGAATCCTTCTTAGATAATTGTTGATAAAGGGCTGGATTCTGGTCAGGTTTATGGCCGTTGTTCTCCATGTCTTGGCTCCATTTAGCAGCACAGCTTTCACAATAGCATTACAAATTCCTTACTTTTAACTTGCTGCACTTTTAACTTGCTGCATAGGTTGTTGTAGACCCAAACATTCTTTAGTTGCTGGAAGGTTTCTCTTGCTTTTCCGATCCTTATTTTGACATCAGCATCTTGTTTATCTACCTTGCTGTCAAGGTAAATTAATCTGTCCACTTCCTAAAGGGCTTCTCCTTCAAGCATGATGGGTGATGTCCTGGTGGCATTAACCTTGAGGATTTTACTCATCCCTTTGTGTATGTTTAGACCTATGCTAGCAGAAGTGGCTGCGACAATGTTTGTTTTCTCCTGCATCTGTTTTTGGGTATGTGCAAAAAGGGCAAGGTCATCAGCAAATTCAAGATAATCAAGTTGATCCCACAAGGTCCATCGGATGCCATGTCTTTTCTGCTGTGTAGATGTTTTCATCACCCAGTCAATGGCTAACAAAAACAGAAAGGGTGATAGCAAGCAACCTTGTCTCACACCAGTCTTCACCGGGAAAGCATCTGTCACCTGCCGACCATGGACAGTATATCCCTCCGTACATGTTTCTGATTACATCAGTAATCTTCTGTGGCACCCTATAATGCCTTAGCTATCTCCACAGGGTTAGCCTGTCCACACTTACAAAGGCTTTTTCAATAGTCAACAAAGTTGACATAGAGCGGCGAGTTCCGCTCTAGTGACTACTCTAGTATGATGCACAGTGTTGCTATCAGGTCATCTGTTGATGCAAAAGCCAGCTTGTTGGTCCTACTGCAGAGGTTCTACAGCGTTTTTCATCCTGTTCAGTAGTAAGTGATTGCAAACCTTTCCTGGGATGGACAGCAGGGTGATCCCTCTGTATATCAAGCAGGAGCTCAATTCCCCCTTCATTGGGATCTTTTGATAAGGTATCCCTCCTTCCAATCGGAAGGGACTTGCTCCTCTTCCCATATCTTTATAAACAGAGGGCGTCGCCTCTGCTGGGATGCCATCAGGTCCTGCAGCCTTTCCATTTCTGAGTTGTTTAATGCCCCTGCTAATCTCTTCTTTGGTTAAAACTTATAATCAAATTAATCTCTCTTTAATTACCACCAAATTATGTTATGTTTTGTGTTTATTTATTTAAACAACTTCTGCAGATGTGTTAATAATATAATTAGAAACTGGTAGGTATGTGAAGTTTGCGAAAAAATACCTGCATATTAGTACTGCAATGTGTACTAAGAAAACCCATTAAAAGCCCCCAGAAACTGTATTATTGTATATACTCGTTCTAAAGCTGACTTTTTTGGACAAAATCTAGAGGAAAAGTTTTGGGGGTTGGCTTATGCGCAGGTCTTAGGTGATTTCTGCAAGTACATTGAATATCGGTGTTGTTATTGTAGATTATCAATAAAAAACACTCTAGCGAATGCAATGAAAATGACATCCATCTTCTCTGTTAAAGTTATTCAAATCTCTTTGCTCTTCAACCAAAACAAAGTAAACAATAATAATGATCAATTTAGCTTGTAGTTTTCAAATAATGTTTACCATTTTGTTTACGCTTTCTTATTTTTGGGGTCGGATTACAAGCGGGTTACACACTTTTTATACTATTCTCTTTTAAAAGAAAAAATGGGCTATAGAATGAGTATATGCTGTAATCACTTTCTGGGTTCCAAAACCTAGAATTTACAGATAAAAATTATTTAGCATTTTTCACTATCAGTTGACCATATTAAAAATCCCTTAGTATTTTATAAAGAAAATAAATCTCCTAAAATAGTGCTGTAGCTTTTGGGCTCTTAGATTTAAAGCAAAAAATTTTTAGAATATTTTATGTGGATTACAAGTGTAAGTTTCTTGGTTTCTTAGTCACAAATTATAAACATAATATGCACTGAAATACATAAACGCAAAAAAGATTAAAAACAAATACCAGATAAAAGGAAATAATAAAGCAGTCCTGAAAAATTACACAGTATTTCCATTAAAAATTTTCTTTATCATGAAACAAAATCACTTAACATTAAAAGATTTTGATTCTTGGAATGAACAAAATACGTAAAACACTAGCCACGACAACAGAATTACAAGGGGCTTTAAACGAAAGAGAGATGGTGTCTTATGTTTCATATGAAAGAAATCGGACTTGGTCGGTCATACCGACACCATTGACATAGCCAGGGACACAAGTAAATCTAGGCCCCTCTCCTCCCTCCACTCTTTAAATTTGAATTTTAAAAAAAAATTATTTAAATAATTTTTAAAACTTAAAAAAAATGATTTTGATTACATTGATGCATACATAAATATCTATGTATTTAAAATTTACGCAAATAAATGTAATTTTGATTAGTATATGTACTTTTTAAAAAAAATATCCTTGAACAAAAAATTCTTTTGACATGAAAAAATATTTTGGTCCCCACAATTTCGTGTTAAACGATTTTCACTGTATCTATATGCTTAAAAATCTAATGCACCCTATGCTGAAACTTAAAGTGAGAATAGTGATCGCTAAATGTTAAAGAGAGTGTTACCAATACCCACTTCAGTATCTACATTTTAGGCCCTTTGATTTGATGGCTTAGGAATAATTTTTTCAGATTTCAAAGTAAAGAATAAGCATTTTACATGTTAACTTACGGTCATGTTTTCACAGCTTGCTGTTGCTGGAGTCTTATTGCCCATTTGTAAGAAAATATCTTCACTTGTGACAGCTTGGCTGAACACAATATCATACCTGAAATGAGATACAAGAAAAGCAATAAAATATCTTTTAATACATTAAAAAATTCCATTAAAATCCCATAATCCGGTATCCATTATTTTCGTAGATTGTTATATCAGTTACCAATTTATAGAATATCTCATTCCTAATTAAAGGACGTTTTTTAATGATATATTTTCTAACAAATTTTAATGGATTTCTGCATTAATTTCAATATTTTTTAACAAAAGAGTTAAAACTCACTCTGGTTGGGGTCTGGGGTCTTGTAATAAATCAAACTCAGATCCTTCTGGAACTTCAGCTTCAGACCAAATATCTTTGTTATTAGCAGGATGCGCTAAAGAAAAAAAAAGTCAAAATCTTTTTTAACTTAAATTATTTTTAAGAAGGCATTAAGTAAAAGAGGCATAAAATTAAGTTGGGATCTTTGTTCTGTAATTAGTAAATTAAATATCTCTAGCCTTGAAATATCTATTTTTTTCATGTGGATATCTGGTCCCTTTCTACATATAAAGCAAAAGAGATGTCTTAAGATTCTACAGATTATTTGGTCAATAATTCTCAATTAATGATGAATGACCATAAACACACATTGAAATTGTAATATGCTCAAGATATTCATTCTTACTTGTGGTTTCTGACTGGGAGCCTTTCTCTTGTCCTATATGACCTGGCCCAAATTTAGAAAAAGCTGATGATGGCTGAGTTTAAAAAAATAAAGGTAATTAAAAATGGAGGAAATGATTAATATGTACAAATTTTGAGGAAATTATTTTTGAAAAATAATTTCATATGAAATTATGCTGCTATAAAAATAAGCAATCAAAAGGTATTCATCCAAATCATGAAAGAACATAATTTTTTACATAGTTTCCTTTATTTTAAAATTCATTTGCCTTTTTGTCTTCAATTTTAAAAAGAATGTTCCTTCATTTTTGTAAAAAATCTAATGTGCCATTTCTTGTCTAAAAATTAACAAGAACCTATTTAACTATTTGACATTTGGTACTGAAATCATAAATTTTAATTGAATACAACAACACATAACTCGACACAATTTTGTATTTTAAGCTATACTATAACTTTCAGTGGCTGCAATTTGTAGGGGTGGAACAATGAACCTCAAGTGTATTTATTAAAATGTAAACGGGCTATGTTCTTATTAGGAATAATTTCATTGATCAAGAAAATTTTTTTGCTTGATGACTTACAGTGTCTTCATCACTGTCAGAATTGTCTTCTTCAGTTTTGAATAGATCAACCACTTTTTCTATCATGGCAGGTGTTAGGGCCATGTTTGAACAATCTGAAGTACTAGTAGAATATAAATTATTATGAATATGATATAAGTCAAATAGGCTAAAATGTATTACTCTGACCGCAGCGTCGCGTCTCTTCCGGTTGCTATGAAGGATAGTTGCTTCCCTTGAATCTTGTCTGTTTTCTTATTTATTTATTACCTCCCCTTTGTTTAT
The DNA here is from genome assembly GCA_002072015.1 of Radix auricularia. NCBI lineage: Eukaryota > Metazoa > Mollusca > Gastropoda > Lymnaeidae > Radix > Radix auricularia. The sequence goes on along the minus strand of MUZC01004421.1, from coordinate 411,397 downwards.
TATCATAATTGGATTTGTGATCTTGCGCCGCGAGAGGGGGGGGGGCTCTCCTGTTCATTTTTTCCCAAGTATAAATGAGTATATTCTAAGAACTATTTGCTGTGCTCATTTAGAAAAGGAGTGCTGCTAATTCCTTGGCGGGCTTTTTTTCTCCACCATTTGCTCTGGGTGCGTTTCCATTAGTAAGTAGCCATTTTTTGTTAGAATTTTCGGAAAATTGAAGATTTTAGGGTTTGGGTTAGGTATAGCTTTAGAAATTTTGGAAAATTGAAGATTTTAGGGTTTGGGTTAGGTATAGCTTTAGAATTTTCAGAAAATTGAAGATTTTAATTTTAGGGTTTGGGTTAGGTATAGCTTTAGAATTTTCGGAAAATTGAAGATTTTAGGGTTTGTGTTAGGTATAGCTACAGAATTTTAATTGTGGCAGTAGTGATCTAATGGGTGAATTTCTAAAAGGATTAAAAAAGTGTATCCACCCCTTTGTTGTGATTCCGATGCCTTATCGGTGAGTACCCATTGTTTTCTTCATTTTTAAAACTATTTTGCTTTCATGAAAAACACTAAAAAATACCCCTTAAAATATTAGAATGTCCCCCCATCCACCCTTATTTTTACCCCTATGTTTTTCCTTTTTTTTTTCAAAATTAGCAGGTTGCTAAAAAACTGCGAAATTTTAGAATCCCTGATTCCCCTACCCCTCTAAATTCACGGGGCTCGCACTACTTTTCCGGCGGTCACAGCGGTCACGTGCCATAGCAACAAGATGGCGCCGGTGCGGTCGGAGTACTACACGTTTACCGTCAAATATATTTAAATACAATAAATTATGGTTTTGTAATTTAAACTATAACTACTAATTTAACTAATTACATGCTTATGAATATAGTAATATAGTATGGCATAGCCTATAATTAGTAATAATAATAATATACTCTACAGTTACTATTACAAAGAAGTAAGGACTAATTCTACTAGTCTATTACTAATCTTACTTATTAATGAAATCTGTGACTGTAATTAAGTTGGGTTTTTTTTCTCTTTTTTTTTTTTTTTTTTAAGTTCACTAAAGAAAAGTTGGGTTCATTGACAATACTGAGTATTAGATCTATGTTGTCATTCATTAAAATATTAAATTTAAATAATCTAATTTACTAATTTACTTTCTAATTTGTAGATAAAATTAAGTTAATGAATATGAATGTAAGACTAAGTAAAGTCGATTCAATGAAAAAAAAATAGATGGTTTTAATTGAAACAGACCTGTTCCATAATAAATGAGTAGGCCTATGATTAATTTACATTTGAAAATTTTTGTTATTTTTGGAAACAATGACTCTTGATCATTTTGCATGCTTTCGTTAAGTAAGATTTCCATGGCAACAGAGATAAACATAAATAATAACGCTTCACATAAATCATATGATTAAATGCAGTCTGTATTTTATCTGACAAATAAAAAATAAAAAAAACAGCTTTGAATGGAATCAATTACATTAGAGTAGTAGTATTTAAGTTAAAAAAAACAACAACATACAGTTACAATGTGTTTGCAGAATTGGTTTAATCTCTCTCTAGTTTCTCATCAAACAAACTTCAAAACTTCGGCAGTCGGAACCGGTGTAGCAGACCAGATTAAACCCCATGCAGATAATACCCAGGGTTATTCTGGCCTAGATAAAACCGGGGGTTAAAATGGCCTAGGATAAAATAGAAATGTTGGAGGACTATTTAGACATTCTATTAACTTTTTACGCATGTCAGAAATTTTCTCATAAAGATGTCTAATAGGATGGTCATTTGCAAGTTAAATTCTATTCAAATTTCAAATGAAATTGGAATAAAGTTAATAAACTTTATCGTAAATTGAATTATTATTCTACCCC
>MUZC01004421.1:372387-409503 GCA_002072015.1 Radix auricularia | reverse complement strand
CCCCCCCCCCCCCCCGAAAGTACGTCACACTTTCGATAAAAAATGGTTATTTTTTAACTAACAAAATAGTTACAATGTTATTTAAAACACCGGGACTTCACACTTTGCCGGACCCCTTTGTCACAACTGTCACACTTTCTTACAGCCCCCCCCCCCTTTCTGGAACGTGATGAACTTTATGGACGGCATAATGTCATCGACGGCATATCTTCTTCTTTTTTTTCTCCTTTTTCTGTTCTTTTAGAGAACCTCATACTCATTAGTCTTCATAAAAAATTACACAGAATGTGTTGGCACCTTTTAAAATTGACACAAGATTATCTCAGCAATGTGTAAATGAAGACACATTTTAAATATCAGTACTCTGTATAGACGGGTTGGAGAATACACATTTATCGAGGCTCCAACTCCAAGGTACACTACATTATACATTGCCTACATGGTCGCCAAAGTTAGGCTGCCAATGTTACGATGAACTAAATGAACCCATATATTTATATTTTTATATATATATATATATATATTAGGGTTGTTATCGATTAATTTAAATTTAATCGTTAACTTTTAAAAAATTACCGAATAATAAATCAATAATTTTGATTTAGCTAAAAAAATAAAATGTATTAGGTCATTAAACTAAAAATTTCAAGGGAAATAACAAAATTAGGCAATTTAGACTATCACAATTTAAATATAGATCGTTCATTATAATGTCGATGAATTAGTAAAAAAATTATTGTTGATTAGGTAAACACAATGTTTAATTTTTTATATTATTTTCCTTACAAATATAACTTATTTTAAAGTTAACTCTTCGGAAATCTTTTTTTTTAAATGGAGAAGTTTGTAGGTAAAAAAGGAAAGTATTATTAATTATTAATAATTTTATACTAAAGCTGATATCGATTAATTTAAATTTAATCGTTAACTTTAAAAAGAAATAAGGAATAGTTTCATGAAATATTCTTTAATTTCGATTTAAACCAAAATTTATTATTTATGACGACTTTAAAATGAATATATCAAGGGAAGTAACAAAAACAGATAATTGACATTTTAAAATTTTAATGAGTTATTTCCCCTGTGACATAGACATACAAAAAATATTTTGAATTAAATTTTATGTTATTAAATTCTCATGTACATAATATAATAAATCATATTAATACGCGGGAGAAGTTTTTACGCTAAAAATATATACATTATTATTAATTATTATTAACTAGGGGTTGAAGGGCGCATGTCTACGGCTCCCACTTTTTTCAAAAGCCCAAGAAACTTAACATTGTCCTCGTTTGATAAATACGAAATATTTAACATCCTGAAATAGCACAAATTATTTTGCAATTATAAATCATCAAATGCGTTTTTTACATCGTTCCCTTTTCCAAAATTAAAATATGAAGTAAAACAATGACATCATATAATATTTTTTACGGCATGAAACACCACACAGATATTAAAAATATTTTCTTAAATTTTAATTGAAATTTTATTGATTAAAATGATTTCAATCGATATTCAATCGATATAATTTTTTAAAGATTTATCGAGAAATTAATCATTAATTTTCACAGTCCTAGTAGTATTTAACATAAAAATGTATTAGATCGCTACTTGCAGATGAATATGTAAATTTCAACTTTTCACACATGATAAAAATGAGAAATAAGTTAGGTTCGTTGAATGAATACGGATAAGGAGGGTGTACTCGTATACACATCATTGGCCCATCAAAAAATCATTGCCTTCACGGAGATTCGTACCCTTGACCCTTGGTTCGCAAGCCAAGTGCACTTGCCCATCGCACGTCGAAACGATTTCAGAGGAAAGGAAAGAAACCAATGAGCAGTAATATATTTTTAAAAATTGACCACAAACATACGCAAAAGTGTACTCAATAATTTCACAAAGTTTCATTATGATCCGATGAATATATTTTGTAAATAATCTACATAGGGAAAGAATGACATTAATGGTCACCGAGCTCAATCGGTGCTATACGTTTATGTTAACTTCGAAACGCCTTGGATTTCCAATCTGGATCATGATGGATATATTTGTTAATATTTGTTACGATCGTGCCATCGTGGAAGGAGGAATAAATTCTCTAAAGTTAACGAAAAGATAAATCATCAAAAGAATTTCTAAATAGTTAGTCCTTCGCCAATATATAACTGTATTTCTTTGTTACCAAAGGGACATTTTCAGGTCGGGGAGTTATGTTTTTGGCTTAAGCTAGAATAGCCCCTGGTATATTCTGGATAAGGGTTTAATCTCGCTTGTTACAGCGGTGTAAGGACCTTTTTAAAAAATCTGGTTAAGCAACATGCCGAATTACCTGATTAAAATTAAAATCGAATCAAATAATATAAAGAGGAAAGAACACTTTCTGTTGAAATATATTTTGGGCTAATTATTGAATCCCACGTCCCAAGTAGTACTATAGTTGAGCCTTCTCGCCCATGATGGGCATCCACCGATCATCTTTGGTCTCTGCTATTCCTCCAAGTGCATAGGCCACCTACGAGAGACCTCCAGACATCACCATCCTGGGCCACCTTTGGTCAATCAATTATCTTGATGCCTGCTTATAATTCTCGGCGCCAAGTATTTCTTGGACGGCCTCTTTTTCATTTACCCTAAGGGTTCCATTTCAGTGCTGGCCTTGTTATATTAGAAGCATGTTTTTTGGTGTATGACCAATCCATCTCCACCGCTTCTATAGAATAGGTAGTACTATACATTATCTAAAACTAAAAGCCCAATTTTGCCACAATACAAGAAGGGGTTTAGAATTATTTCTTCAAGTATTGGATAGTTCAGCTGAGATGAACATATTAATAACGTTATGAGGGCTGCGTCACCCCTCTGTTTAAAATAATAATTATTATTTAATTTAAAAAAAATTAATTTAAATACTATGATATAACAATTTCGCATAAAAAACTATTTTCCCGTCGAGGAAAATACTATCGTCTGTAAATCTTCTAATACAGTTTGATTTAATCAAGTAAAAAGCGCAACTCTAAAACGTTTGTTTGTGTCCTCATATTACGGTAATAACATGTTATTTGTCGCTAATGGAACGATGTCTACAAGATTAATGAATTTGTGGAATTTGTTTGTAAATCACAGGAGGTAAAGAGATTAAGAGTAAAAAAAAACGAGTAACGTTTTTTTTTTTTTTTTTTTTTAAATTTAATAACCAAGTGGGAGGTTCAAGTGAAGCTATTTTTGGTGTACGTTTTTGCAATTTTTCTCTTTTAAAAAAAAATGAAGTGGTGCAATTTAAAATACATCGTCAATTTATTAAAAGGAAGGCTTTCAAAAATAAACAAAGGCGTATGGTGTACTGAAGGGGTTATTGGTTGGATTGTAGTCTTGCGTATACACACGATGTAATTTCTCAGACTCACTCAGACTGCTCTCTCAAAGGTTCTTAAACTGCCTCAGTAACGACCAGTGGGAGGAAATTTCCCCCAATATGTAAGCAATATCGGATCGACATAATATGAAATTTTATTTTTTGCTCAATGTTGACGTGGTGATTTCCCCTTGTCCTAAGGCCGCTTGCCCCTATTGTTTCAAGGTTTAAGCTGTGATGTTAAAAGTTGAGAGTGTTGCGTGTCAGTGCAGTAATTACGACATGTTTTCATGTGCAGTAATTACGACATGTTTTCATGCAAAGTCGGTTCCACCGTTAACTTTGTCAGCCACACGTAACACCTAGGAACCAATCATGTCATGCATACAGATAGACTCTTCAAAAATATGAACCCCATCCCACCTGTTTAACATTGTGGACACACACAATATGTTTCTAACCACACCGACACTTATTTTATGTTTGGTATGTGACAGTATGTGGCGAAGGCGTGGTGGAAGAGTACACGCATTGTTTGACAAATAACCGAATTAAACCGTGGCCTGGTGATGTCATGTTGTTAAAGATGACCTCGCAGAATTATCTCGTCGGCCTTGGGATGAAAACCGTTGTTCCAAATTGGGAACGGATGTGAAGAAATCATTTACTGTTTAACTATAGGTGCCAGGCGGAGGTAAGAGTTTCGTTAATGCTTTTGTGTCAACTCAGCTTTGGGAGTTAAGTTATGTAAAATATTAAAGCAACATTACCAGTGACCAAACAAATAAACTTTTTATTCTCTGCTAAGTACTCATTCATAAGATAAAATGCGTAAATTCACACACACACGCTCACTCTCTCTCACACACACACCACCCACACACACTCACTCACACAAACACACACACTCATACACACACTCACTCTCACACACACTCATACACACACACACACTCATACACACACTCACACACACACTCACTCACACACACACACACACTATCTCTCTCTCTCACACACACACATACACACACACACACACACTCACACACACACGTTCCCCCTCTCTTTCTCTCTCGTTACGTCTCCCCTCTGTCCCTATCTCCCTCTCATTACAGTTTGTGAGAGAGCGAAATGGATTTTACTCTCAAGGAGAGTAAAAAAAGTGATACCTGGAAAATGAATGAGACAATTTTAAACACACACACTTTATAAAGCGCTGTTGTTGTGCCTCAGCAAGTAGCTGGGCTCACAGCGCTTCCCATAAATAGTAGAGCACACACACACACACACACACACACACACACACACATATATATATATAATCAAAATCAATGTATTTGATGTAAAACATACATATCATACAACAACATATAACAACATAACAGTGTATATAAGCTACGTTTATCACCTTTCCTCTCTCAGCTCTTTGTTATTCGACATGTACACAAGCTTATCACATGCATTGTCCACCCATCCCTTCTCTATTGTATAAGGGTCCTGGGACCTGACAGAATTATACACTGAGCCAAGGCCAAGGTCGGGTTTGTACAATAGGCAGAAACCCATGCGGCCTCTCCAGTGCAAACAACAAAAGACCATATTGACGGCAGACTAGGTCAATATCTGACGTGACTAGTCAGTTGATGGGCTGGGGTTCAGACCTCCAACCACTATGTTGACGGACGGGGAAAAGGTTTTCCCGTCCAACTTTCAGGGGGTCACGATGTTGCTATAAGGCTTATTTTGAAGTGGCTCCGTATGCCGTGTTTTTAAGTGCATGACTTCGTATGTGATGTCGTTTTCGAGAATCACAGTCTGCTTAGTCAGGGAACACCGCGCTCCTGAATCGTTAGATAGATCATTAAGCCTGGAAACAATAAGAGATAGAAGAATAAAGTCATACTAATACATCGAATATGACGGGGAAATACAACACAAAGATAAACAAATGGGTAAACAAGAAAAAAATAAAACAATTAGCTACATCCACATGACAAAACAAACTCAGATTTTCTCTCTCACTCCTCCCAAATCGTCACGAATCGTCACAAAAATTTATACACCCCCCTTCCAAATATGACATCTAAAAGCTTTCCCTTCCACCCCCATACGGCAAAAGCTTAATTTTCTATTTGAAAAAGACCATGTTTCAAATCTCTTTTTTGTCATTTAAATATGTATTTAGTGAAAGGTCGCACTCTAAAATCGTAGCACGCGTGAAGCTATGTAAAACGTCATAAAATATATTGTAAAAAATCAAGTATTTTGATGGAACATTTATTTAAAGTTGAGATTTTTTATGTGACGTCACATTTCTCAACACCCCCCCTCGTAATACATTGTCACAAATGTGTGGACCCCTCCCAAAGTGCGTGACGTCATTTATGGACAGCCGTTTGCCTTAGATTCCAGTGGTTCCCAAAGTGGTCCGTACGGACCCCCAGGGGTCCACGGAACCATTCAGGGGGTCCGTGGAATATTAAAATTGATTTGGGGGTCCCTGAACAACGTCAGGGGGTCCGCGCAGGGTTTAATTTAAATAAAAATATGATCAATTTGTATTATTACGGACATTAAAATAAATAATTTTTGGAAACAGATACTAAATGTGAAACGATATTAAAGGTGAATTTGTAAAAAATGAGGTTAAAGAAATATCCTTGATTTTCTTGCATACTTTAAACAAGCTGTACCCAGTGCTTTTTTCTGATGAAAAAGGTTCCGGAACGCATATTTATGTCCGTTTTGTCATAAAGAAATAACACTGAAATGAGTGTAGTAAATATAAAATTTTAGATTATATCAGAGAAACAAAATTACAAGGTTTAAACTGTTACGTTTTATGAACTATGTAGGCTAATCTACTAAAAAGACAACCTTTGAGGTTTTAGAGCAAGTTCCACAGTTTTCGCATGTTTTCATCTGACACATCATCTCGATTTCTTTTCCTGCTTTGACTGTCTACAGCTGAATGTCTTCCTCGAAGTAACCACGAATCAACGTACTTTGAAGGATCTAAAAATGTGAGAGGTGGACCCACCAATCTTATGAATAACAGTGACGAAACTGTTTTTGTCATCAAAGAAGCCCTGGTTGGGGTGATTATAAGATTCATATGCGAAAATCCTCTCTCGCACTTTTAGAAGAAATAGAAATAGTATGTATAGCACGAATCAACGGAAGCAGTGTTTCTGGATATGTCTTTTCCATAAGGTATTCACGGAATCCACGAATCATTTCTCTTTAATTTAGTTGTAGTCTGTTTGACAATTTTCTAATTTCCATTTCTCCAAATGTTATCTGGTTGGTAACGTTTTCTGATCACTGTTTTTGATCTAATATGCGAGCCCACTGAGCTAATTCAGCATCTTCGTTAGTAAGCAATCTGTTCTTTAGTTTTTTGTAAAAGGTGTTAGGATCAATAGGAGGAACATTAGGTGAGTTTTTTGTGTGTAATATAACTCCATGAATGCTGAGATTCTCGGCGGCAGCTGTTGCAGTTTTATAATAAGTGCCTGCATTTTTACTTCTTTCCTCAAAGACTTGTACAAGTGCTTTTATTTTTTGATTCGCCTTGTATAGATCTATGTTGCGCTCCTGTAGATCCAAGCTCAACTCAGATAATTCCTGAAGAGCATCGCACATTAATCCTAGATCCATTATAAATTCTGTAGATGTAATTTTCTTCTTCAGGCCTTCATAAGTGCACTTATCACTTGCGCTTCTTGTTGGATCATTTGTCGCTTCTTCAAAATGCTTCACCAGCGCTGCATAATTATTCCACACTGCAAACACCGAACGAAAAACTAGATGATACCCATCGCGTGCTTAAAACTCGTCCAATTTTCAACAGCTCAACTTCCAGTATTTCAGCACAAGAATGCAACTCTCTGCTGTTTTTTGGCGAAGCATGATACAGGACGTAAAGCTTATCCAGAAATTTTTTTTCCGCAGTGACGTTAGCTGTTTCTTTCTATCGTCGCCATAAAAAGTTATTTCACCATTACTTAATTCTGTTGATATTTTCATGCCCATCTTGGCCTCCACGCTAAGTGATCCCACATTTCTGCAGACTGTGCAGCCAAGTTTTTTGTCTTGAAACCACAGCCACTCATTTTTTGAGCAAAATTCTGTTTTTTTGCTCTACTGTGCAGCAACTCGGCCAATCGTTGTTGTCGGAGCACTCATGTACGCAAGTTTCTGGATCAGTCGTACTCGTTTTTATTTCTTATGAGATCGTTTTAGCTTTTTTTTTTTTGTTACTGAAGCTTCAGTCGAAAAAAACAACTAGTTATTCTTTTCATTTTAAAACGGTACCAACCCCTGTATAATATTTGTTTTATAACTTGACAAATAAAAATAACTCAAAAAATTACCAATTATTGACACGTTGTGTTTACAGTCGATAACCGGACGCATTACTGATGTGTGTTGCGTATGCGCCTCAGCACCATAGATATTAAATGTAAAATCAAAATTCAAGGCTTTGTTTCCTATACCAACCATCGTTGGGCCGGGCTGTTATATATGACTAGTTTATTTAATATTAAAATTCACTTTACACTATCAGCGATATTGCATTCAACGAAACCTGAAAAAGCAGTAAAGACCAAACATTCCAAGCAACAAAATAAAAAAGTCTGTGGAAAAAGGTGCCGGAACGCCGTTCCGGTGCGTTCGGCCAGAAAAAAAGCACTGGCTGTACCTAATGTATTTTCAGTAGGCCTACATTGTGTCATTCATCGACATCGTTTATTCGCAAAAATTCTTAGGGAAAGTTTTTATGGATCACTAGATTATGTCATTGGAGCAGTTAATAAAATCAAAAGGAATTGCTTCAGTGAGAGATTATTTGCTCAAAATTGTTTGGAAAATAAAGAAGACTATAATTCACACAGAAGTCAGTACGTTGGTTATCACAATTAATTCTATTTATGCTCTCTCTGATTCAGTGTCCGAATTCCTTATAAAATCAAAGACAATGATTAGCAACACAATTAACTCTAAAAATGACATACCTTTTATGAATTATTTATCTATTCAACTTTAACGAGACTAATTTGAAACTAAAAGGGTTATATCTAAGATTGTTGCAAAACTTTTTCTGTGCAAACAATATTTAGGAACACTTTTTTTTTTCGAAATTTCAAAATAGAGATAAAGATTTTCTGGGTTACTGCAACAACTTGCCGGTTCTTCATGCAGACGTCAGATCAAAACCAAAGATTTGAAGACATAATATTTCTGAATGACAGTTAAACCCTTTAGCAAATGGACAAATTCAGATCCCAAACAAAGATGAATCCATATTAGCACAGGAGCAGCTTATTGAAATAGGGAACTTAAACCAATGTTTTAACTCGGATACCACAAATTATAGTTACCAAATCAGATCACTATTTTATATCCTGCATTATTTGTTACCAGGGGCGTCGCTAGGGTTGGTGTCACCCGGGGTGGTAGCTCATGGTGTCATCCCTTCATAATTTAAGGGGGACGTTCATAAATGACGTCACGTGAGGTTACCAATTTTCACCCCCCCCCCTTTCACCCGCGTCATACTTTGTCACAAAAACGTTAAACCCAACCCCTTGTTCCGCTATGACGTCACAAAGCTTAGACAGCCCTCTCCAAAGCCATAATTTTCTCAATAAAAATTAGCATGTTGCAAATAAGTATTTTTTCATTTAAATATGTATTTAGTGTAAGTATGCACTCTAGTATCGTAACACGCGGGGAGCCGTTGAAAACGTCATTAAATAAATTGTAAACAATCAAATATTTAAGGGGACTTTTATATAAAGTTGCGGGGTTTTTTTTTGTTGATGTGACGTCACATTTTTAAACACACCCGCCCCCTAGTCACACATCGTCACAGATGCGTGACTTCCCCCTATGGTTGATTAAATGGAGGGGGCTTAGCGGACTAAAGCCAGTGGCCCCCAATAATTTAAATGTTATCATAATGTATAATAAAGATGGGCAAATGTTGTATGAATCCCTGAAAATGCCTTAGACAGTCATAAGTCAATGCTGCAGTTATAAGTAGGAAGTATAACAGAGTCTGGGCTAATCTTTGTAAGAAGTGCAGTGCTGCTCATTTTGTGCCCTGTACAGCTCATTCCCTTCACGTGGAGCAGTTGTCTTCTGCAAAATCTTTATACCTGGCTTGTTGCATCTACTCATCGTCGACAGATACTTCCAAAACACATAAAAGTGATACAAGTTGATAAAGCCTTGTTTCACACAAGATGGTCAGCCCGACATAATGCTATAAGCAGGGCCGGCCTAAGGAATTAGAGGCCCTAATCGAAGTGAATTTGGTGGCTTAAAAAGAACTTTCAAGTCAAGACACACGGCTTCAACTCCTTGTAGTCTGGGTAGCAAGTATCTTTAATGAATCCTGAGTCAACCTCTGTTACGTAGCGAACCTTACATTAATAGCCATGGATCTTCTCCCTTCCCGACCACACAATATTTTCCGTTCACAGCACAAACCACGTGTTTCATACTCAGTCAACTCGCATGCTAATACTATGTCAATACAACAACACAATACGACTCTCACAAATATTGCAGCACTGAAAGAATTAATAACAACGAAAATCAGCCCCGTGTCTGTTGACTTGAAGCAGAAAGATTTCGGAAGGAACTTAAACAAATTAAAGTCGGTTTGTTACTTGAATTTTAGGGAAAACAATTTTAGAGAGATTTCAGAAAACAAAATTGTCCCTTCAAGAGCCGAGAATATATTTGATTTCAGCAAAGTATTTGAAGTCTCTCATTGAGTTTGTTAAAAGAAAGCATTTTTAATTTGATTCATATGAAGACAAAGGAAAGGACACGTCCGTGGGAAAAAAAGACTATAAATAATCGAGAATGCTATAAAAGAAGAGAAAGTGTCAGATTGATATTTTTGAAGCCCCACAACATCGAGTAAGCGCATATAAAGACATCCATTCTGAGCTCAGAAATGACGCCATTCGATGGGCAGCAGCCAAGTTAATGAAGAATATTAAAGTAATTTGGAAGACTGCTTACCTTCACAATTAGTCCAATTTTCAGGACTCTTAAAAAACGTATTGTCCAGCCCCAGTCTTAGGGTAAGGAAAAGGAAGTAGCACAATGTGAAACTCAAAACAAGTGCACAGAGTTAAAAATAAATTTTGCTGCTTTTGAATGAGCTAAATTTCAGTTATTTACAAATGTAGCATCAAAATTCGCATCTATCTCTCAATGATGACTTCAATCTTTGCAAAGTTGAAAAGAATAAAAAAAATTAGTTAGAATTCGTATTGGACAACCAAGACTGAATATGTTCTCTCTAATGACTTTTGAAAAGGAACTTGTAAGCTTATTTAGCTTGACTGACTTGATTGAAAACATCGCCATGAAAAAAATCGCAAACTTAAGTTGTAGGTTGAAATAATAATAGATATGTTTTATAACTTTTTTATTTCAAATAGAGAAAACAATTCGTTACCCCATGAAAAACAAACGTTGAAAAAAAAACATTAAAAATACAGAATAACGCGTAATATTATTCTTTATATTGGCTTGTTTGTAACCACGAAACAGCGTAAGTTGGGATGGGACCGTCGTAACCGGGGGACTATTTATATACAAACATGCATATCCATGCTCGCACGGCTTTAATAAATATAACAAAATATTGACTCAAAGACATTGAATTCAAAATTCTCTTCTTAAAAAAACAACAAAGAAAACTTGAAAAAAATTGTACACCCCCCCAAACCCCATTAAGGTGGAGTATATAGTGAGGTGGGATTCATTCAAGCTGTTAGTGTGTCAAAACCTTAATGACTTTATCTCCAACCTTTTTTAAATATCTATCTGCTGCGACTGTTTCTTTTTTTTTCTTATTTGTTTTAATGTTGTATGTGTGCTGGAATTTTTTTTATTATTGCAAGTTAACTGATTTTAAAAAAATTAAAATCTTTGTGTTTAATGTATGTTATCGTATTTCTTACTTTCTTTCTAGTTGAAAGACATGTTTATTCTTTGTTTTTCTGACATAAAATCGAACAGTAAATTTTTAGGCTTTGGTGTCACCCCCCTGATGGTGTCACCCGGGGCGACCCGCCCCCCCCCCTCACGACGCCACTGTTTGTTACTGTACTGCCCAATTTTAGGTCCTGCGTTATGGGTTTTTTTATGCGCAGTTCACTGATAAGACGAAAATCACTGTGTACCAGGCGTACGTTCTCGGCAACTCCTTTATGGCGACGAGTGATGGACAACCTACGCTAAGCAAATGAAGCATCTTAACATCTTCAACTTATGACGCTTGTGTAGGATCCTAAACATCTGTGGCAGGATAAAGTCCCCAATTTGGAGGTACCCAGAAAAAGCCATATGCTGAGTAAGCACCCAATACTGAGCCTGAGGCGCCTTTAGTGGTTGGGTCATGTCCGCAGGATGAGCTCGAAATGTATTCCAAGAGTTCTGCTTTACGGTGAGCTGGCAACTGGAATGATGAAAAGAGGTTGCCCCTGCCTGCACTTCAAAATCGTCTGCAAGAAAGACATGTCACTCGCGCAGATAGTCCATAAAACGTGGGAGACCATTGCCGAGGAGCGAGAACTCTAGCGGGCAAAGCCAAAAGAGCGTAATTGAACTCAAGTTACAGAAGCATCCCTCGTGCAGCTAGGGGTGAAATGGAAAGGGTCAGAAGAGCAGGAGTAGACTCCATCATCCCTTGAAGACTGACGGATGCCATATATATATGGGTATTGCACAGCAGTTTTTGACTGCTTTCCCGTCTTCTTATTTGGAAGAACAAGTAATCAGTGGCCTTGTAAATCTCATCATAAAAAAACAACAGAAAACCACTAAAATTGGTGCTCGTGCGAATCTTCAGTTGCTACTCGCAAACATTGAGTCGGTCATAAAAACACTCATAAAATCGCATCACGTAAACCCAAGTTATTAATTGTTGTCAATTTTATTTTAAACAAAAGACAATTTCAATATATCCCGTACACCTTCATCAAAATATTGCTTTTTTTAATTGTAATTTTTGTACGTTTGCATTTATGTAGTTTTTTCACTCGGGGGTCCGTGGGCAAGTTTTTACTACAAAAGGGGTCCATGGGTCAAAAACGTTTGGGAACCACTGCCTTAGATGATTAGCCTACGGAAATAAGAAAGTAAAAATTATAAGTAATTTTCTTTTAGATTAATAAAAAAAAAAAAAAAAAAAAAAAAAAAAAAAAAAAAAAAAAGAAAGTTGACTTAAAGCAAATTTAAACATAGTCTATCTCTGTTCGCAAAATCTTTACTAAAACATTTTCTTAATTTCATTGTTTTCAAAAGTAAAAAATATTTTTAGTTGATTGACATATTTAACCTTAAAAAAATAACAAGCCTAGTTTGTCAATATAACATGTTCGTTCACACTTAAAATTATTTTCATTTTACTGGTTTTTACATGATAGTTATGAAATATTTTGTTTATTATTTTGTAATGCGTTCGTTCATAAAAGTAATATTTTTTTTTGGCATGCAATTTAGATGCTAATTTTTAATAAAGAAATAAATATCTGTTAAAACAATTTATTCTCCAGGGCTCTAGGGTGACAATATTATGGATTAGAAATATGTACCAATGTAAAATTATTTGTATATCACCGACGTTTACAAGCATAACACAGATAATGTCATTCCCCCCATGTCAAATTTATATATAGAAACTCTCAATTAATGATCCGTGTTATTATTTTTAAAATTTGTATAACGATCATGTTCTCAGAGGCAGCGAGTACGAACTTTTGCTCTATTTAAAAAAGAAAAGGTTTGTTTTTTTAAAATTTGTTTAGCAGACTATTGTAACACCCAAAAAATGTAGGCATCCAATAATTAAGTTAAACTATTTACTTTTAAAACATTCCAGTGTTCGTCTACAAGCTATTGTGACTATTGTGACGCCGTGATAAAAACAAGATTTGGCGGATGTATGAAAGCAACGTTAATCTATCTAATTTTTCTTTGTTTTTCTTACTGCGAGGACTCGTATGCCTAAGCTCTATATTATAAAAGGCGTTTCTAACGCGTTTCATCGCACAGCTGTTGGTAAATTTATGGAGGGTTTTAAAATTGATGTTTTAATAGACGGCATCATTGATTCTTAACAGAGCTTGTTTACAGATGGCTTAGTTTGACAAGACTCGTTTAAAGAAGGCTTGGTCTTAAATACGGCTTTAGTAAAGAAGGTTTGACCTTAGCTGGGCTTGATCTTAGTTTATAGAAACCTTGGTATTAATAAAGCTGGTTTATAGGTTTGCTTTTAACAGGGCTGTTTTATAGAAAGGTTGGTCTTAATACACAACTGATTTGTAGAAGGTTTAGTCTTAACAGGGCTGTTTTATAGAAGATGTGGTCTTAATATAGTTTATATAAGGTTGGACAATTTGTCTTAACAGGGCTTTTTTTTTATAGAAGGTTGGGACAATGGATCTTAACAGGGCTTTTTTATAAGAGGTTTGGACAATGGGTCTTAACAGGGCTTTTTTTTTATAGATGGCTTGGACAAAGTGTCTTAACAGCGATTTTTATAGAAGGTTTGGACAATGTGTCTTAACAGGGCTTGTTTTATACAAGACGTGGACGATGGGTCTTAACAGGGCTTTTTATCGAGGGCTTGGACAATCGATCTTAACAGGGCTTTTTATAGAAGACTTGGACAATGGGTGTTAACAGGGCTTTTGTTTATAGAAGTCTTGGACAATGGGTCTTAACAGGGCTAGTTTTTATAAAAAGGTTTGGACAAAGTGTCTTAACAGCGATTTTTATAGAAGGTTTGGACAATGGGTCTTAACAGGGCTTTTTTTATAGAAGGTTTGGACAATGGGTCTTAACAGGGCTTATTTTATAGAAGGTTTGGACAATGGGTCTTAACAGGGCTTTTTTATAGAAGGTTTGGACAATGGGTCGTAACAGGGCTTTTTATAGAAGGTTTGGACAATGGGTCTTAACAGGGCTTTTTTATAGAGGACTTGGACAATCGATCTTACAATCAGATTTATAATAGCCTAAGACTACTGCAATCAACAGGCTAAAATGATGGGTTCGAACAATGGATTTGAAATGTATGGTTAATTTACTACTGTTAATAATTTTTTAATTTGGTGACAGAAAACAATTTATTGGGATCTGTTTATTTATTACTAAAAGTCACATGTTTGCTGGTTACACACCTCTACAATAGGAAACACCTGTTTTGTTTGAACGTGTAATATATTAGCACATTTGTCCGCTGCACCTGGTGATTAGATATCTATATTCGGTATGTCTCACCGGTTAGGTTAAGGGTTTATAAACACACCTTATGGCTCTTGTAGGTGAGTAGTAGTTAACGTATTATATCTGTAGAAATTCGATTTAAAATACACGTAACACAGTTGAACCATTCATTCCAATACGTTCAATAACGAGTGACTGTTCCAAAACATTGACTTTGTCCGACCTCCTTAGCGTTGTGGATACACACGGATGTGTATTTCATATTTGTGTACGAGACTTAGAAACTGTACAAATATTTTTAAAAATTGTATTTGCTTTTGTCTATTTGTTAGTTGAAGAAGGATTTTTGCCGAAACGTTCATTGTTTTTTTTTTCTATGTCCTGGCAGACATAGCCTATAGCCTATATATATATATTTACCTTGTTTAAATGACTTATTTATATGTTTATTTTAAATATCTAAAAGTCTGATCGCAGTCTCCACCTATATTTTGTCCTAAATTGTGTGTTGTTCAAGAGAGTATATGCATTAATGATTGTAATTTGTAAGATACTTAAATAAACATAAATAGCATAAATATTCTAGGGTAAAGATAAAAACAAAACAACATTGTCTACCAGGTATTAGCATGCCTTAATTTAATTAATGAACTTCCTTACATTTAAGGTTAATTGCGTAGAACTAATGTGTTTTCGTGTCACCTGTGTGAGGTTGGTGACATTGTCGCACCTGAGGTCAGCTATCGGGCCAAGTCCGAAAGTAGATTGTGGTGGTGTAGGGTCAAGGTCGAATGTGTGGTTGTTTTAACAATGGGCACAGCTCTGTTGTGTTAATTCCAAATTAGACGAATTGGATAATCTGACGGCTTCTATTCTCATTGGTTGATGTGACATATCACGGCTTCTATTTTCATTGGTTGATGTTAAATATCATGTCTTCTATTCTCATTGGTTGCTGTGAAATATCAGGGCTTCTTTTCTCATTGGTTAATTGACATATCATGGCTTCTATTCTCATTGGTTGCTGTGAAATATCAGGGCTTCTTTTCTCATTGGTTGATGTCATGAAATATCATGGTTTCAATTCTCATCTTTTGATGTGACATATCACGGCATCTATTTTCATTGGTTGCTGTGCATGATAATGGCTTATATTCTCATTGGTCAATGTGACATATCACGGCTTCTATTTTCATTGGTTGATGTTAAATATCATGTCTTCTATTCTCATTGGTTGCTGTGAAATATCACGGCTTCTTTTCTCATTGCTTGATGTAATGACATGTCATGGCTTCTATTCTCATCGGCTGATGTGACATATCACAGTTTCTATTCTCATTGGTTAATGTGACATATCACGGTTTCTATTCTCATTGGTTAATGTGACAAATCACGGTTTCTATTCTCATTGGTTAATGTGACAAATCACGGTTTCTATTCTCATTAGTTAATGTGACAAATCACGGTTTCTATTCTCATTGGTTAATGTGACATATCATGGTTTCTATTCTCATTAGTTAATGTGACACATATCATGACTTCTATTCTCATTGGTTAATGTGACATATCACGGTTTCTATTCTCATTGGTTAATGTGACATATCACGGTTTCTATTCTCATTGGTTAATGTGACATATCACGGTTTCTATACTTATTGGTTAATGTGACATATCATGTCTTCTATTCTCATTGGTGGCTGTGACATATCATGGTTTCTATTCTCATTGGTTAATGTGAAATATCACGGTTTCTATTCACATTGGTTGCTGTGCATGATCAATCTGCGAGTTCTTTAAAATCCCTTTGTTTCTCTCCCCTTGAATAGATTTCTTTCAGCAATGAATTGACCAAAGCCCAGTCAGTAAATCACAGTTCTGACAGACATGCGCATGATTTCCCCACGATCCCGTGATGCTAATTCAAGACCCAGTGTTTCAGGCCAGATTAAACCCCTCTCTGGAATATACACATATCCCCGTGTATTTGTTGGCCTACCAGAACGACCCCGGGATATTATGGACTGGGATTTGAATCTGGCATATTATACATACACCTGGTAACGAATAGTGGTGTAAAGGACTTTTGCCCCGGCTCCGGCAAATCCGGAATCCGGTAGTTTTTACAAATCTGATTCCGGCTCCAGATTCGACTGGAGTTAACTTCATAAATCCTGCCAAATCCGCCTGCGGCCTGATTACAAAATTGTAAATCATGTATAGCCCTAGTTACGAAAGAAAAATATATCAGTTTAAACTTTATCTGGGCTACTCTATACTCTATACTTTATACATTCATAACTTTTCATCTAATTATTTCAACTTAAAATTTATTTATTTTACTTTTTAATAATTTCTTCAAAGAGAAGCGTTACCTAAAATTTGCTGTGGCCAGGAAAGGGATGTTTAAAATATAACCATGCAAACATAAAACTGAGGGTAAAATCGGACCTAGCTGAGACACAGTTATGTGACTACGCCACTCTCAAATAACATGCAAAAAAAAAAAAAAAAAAAAAAAAAAAAAACGTGCCCTCCGCAAAATGACACTCGTTATAAAACATATTTTTTAGAAAATAATAAAATTTCTTTCGTTTTCAATCTTTGAAACAAACTTTTAAAACATTCAGAAACCCTTTAAACCAAACCCAATGATGGTATTTATCCACATTTCATATGTCCTCCTTAATATATTTATTCCAAAATTTTAAACTCATTTCCTACATAATAATGCACATCTCATCATTTGTGGAAATTTTGTTTTATGAAAAATACATGATTTATCTTTGTCGAGTTGCCTTTCCTGGATTCCGCTTGACGAGAGCGATTTTTTGCCCTGAAGTTAAGCTAAATAATTAGTTTTGAGTCAGCAAATGTCTGTTACCCACAACAACCTTCACCCTTGCAAATTATGTTATAACATTAATCAAAGCCATATGTTTAAAATTACATTTTATTTAAAGTGCTAGATTTCGTTGTTATTTCGGCCTTTGCTTAGTAAAGTCAGCACTATTTTATATTAGGGGCAGGGGTAGGGTAGGGAATCAGTAAAAAGTTTCCTCTACTTTTATATATATATATATATGTGTGTGTGTGTGTGTGTATGTATGTGTGTATGTATGTGTGTTTGTGTGTGTGCGTGAGTGTGTATGTGTGTGTGTTAGAAACGGGTTGGATGTCAATAGTATACAATTGAAAAAAACTGCTAACAGCAAAAGAAATGACCATACAACCAATTGCTAACTATGGCATAGAAAGTGAGATCCCGGATATCTCTTATGTCAAAATGACCTATAGTAATGTTCTCAACTGTTTATTTGAAATTTTATTGGATTTGTAACAGTAAACGTATGAAGTATTATAACAATAACGTTTTTGACAATGAAACTATATATGTTGGAAAATTATGATATGTTGTACACTAGAAAAAAAGAGGACAAAGGAAAATTTTCAAAGCACGAATTTCAGACAGGATCTGTGAATTCTTTTAAAAATGTTGTTGTTGTTTTTTTTCATACAAAAAAAAAAGCGTTCATCCGCAACAATGGCCTAGAAATGAAGAGCTTTCCAATTCACTGTAAGAAATTAGTAAATAATTTACCCCCCCCCCTTTACGACAATCCCACCGCAGCCTGAAATTGCGTTACTGATTATTTTTCTAATGGACACTCGCAAACATCCTATTTTTCCCCCAAGCGTCACCTGGAATCCCCCACTCCACCCCATACAAACACTTTTTTTTCTCCATATTTACGTAACAGGGGAGGACGAATTTCGTGCTTGTTCCCCTTTGACACAAGGTAAGCCCGTGACGTTTGTCGCGGATCTTTAAAAATAGACCTAAGGGGCACTCAACTCTGGTGTCGACGGATGCAGTTACTTCCTATATAAGGCCGAGTCAAATCATAAACAGTGCAACTTGAAATCCTTACCTTGTCAATCTGTTCGCGGGTCTAAACTAGTCGGCTAACATTAAGACGTTTTGTGTGCTTGCAGTTTGTTCTCGGAAGATGACTTCTCGATTCATTGTTCTTGTAACCGTCTTATCGGCATGTGCGAATCTGACCCTCGGGATCCCCCCGCCCCCAGAGGTGCCGATTGTCAACCAACTGGGCAGAGCGACGTCCAGGTTCGCCCAGTCGCTGTACGATGAGCTCGGGGCCAAGCAGCAGGGGGCCATCTACTCGCCGTTCAGCGCTCACGCGGCCCTGTCCATGACCTACCAGGGCGCCAGGGGCACGACGGCCCAGGAAATGAAAGCTGCTCTGCAGGTGAGTTTTGTGGCATGGGTTTGAGGCTAAGTCTAAAATAGGAATGGCGTCATGGACCCCCTTCGCTGCAAGACTATCTTCAGATTGCAGTGGGGAAGGAAAAAAAAAACTGTTCAATGTGTATACAGTGGTCATGGAAGGTGGTGAGGGACGTTGCCCAACCCCAAAAGGCTTTTTTTTTTTTTTTGTAGAAGTAGTAGTAGTGGACGGATATTTCCACCAAGTCAATGATAAAGAAAGGATTCAAAGAAGCGAATCATTTATCATCAATTACAAAGCATACTATGATATCCTGGAGCAAATTAAAAAAAATATCTTGATATACACTAGGCTGTATTTGGCCTTCATATTCCAACATTTTCCGATAGAAATGTTGGGGGGTAGAATAAAAAGGGTAGCTAATTAGACGAATAAATTGGAGACGAACAAGGGCGGAGCTTAAAGAAAGAATAATACGTAAACGGGGTATGAGTGAGCCTGACGGAACGTAACAAAACAATGAACGTTTCGGCAAAGAGCCTTCCTCAACGAATAAATAGTACACAAATAAAACAAATAAAAATAACGGATGTTACGTTCTGTCAGGCTCACTCATGCCCCGTTTACATGTTATTCATCTACCAATCTGTAAGGCTGATTGCAGTCTGGCCCACATTTTGTTCAAAGAAAGAATATGTTTTTAAAAAATACAAATACAACATTTTCTTGACCTATTCGTGTCTCGGGTCTCTAGTTTGCTTCTTTCGGGGCTCTGCCCTGCATGGATTTTAACTATTCGGTTTACAGTGTATTTTGTATTCGCAACCGAGTGATGGAAACTTTTTTCAGAATTTTCTGCAAAAGGTCATCAAAGCATTGAAAAGTTTGTTTGTTTTTTTTGTTTTTTTTTTTGTTTTTTTTTGTTTGTTAACTGTCAAAACAATTCATGGAATCTATCATGTTAGCGATATGATGCTCAATATTATTCCAAGTTTGTCACAAATATCGGCCGATGAAATGAAGTAGTGTGATGATCTGTATAATTTTGTAAATTCTGTCATCTTTTCAACAGCTTAGCAACGTCCAAGACCCGCATGCTGCTTACAGACAACTGATAACCAGGCTCAACTCGGTGCCAAATATCAAGCTGTTGACTGCCAATGGTATCTGGGTAAATCCTGGTTTTCCAGTCTATCAGCAGTTTAAGGTATACCTCCTTTGTGTCTTTTACTTTATTAAATTAATTGGCATTTAATTCGTGAACTAATCTGGGAACTGTAGTAAACATGACATCATGTCTTGGAGAGCAGATGCCAATAGAAAAGAAAATCAGGAATTATACCAGTAAAAAAAATATATTTAAAAATAGTGTATCAGGGATTCTCAAAATGTAATATAATATTTTTAAAAAAATTAAATTTAATAAAAGCAGCCTTTCAAATTAGCAGTTAAATTGAAAAAAAAATATAATAGCTAAGTAGACACTGTGTCGCACAAGTGGACATTGAATTCTCCTCCCATAATTAACAACGAACATAAAACATTCACTTTGCATCCAATTAACTGCTTTGTATGAAGTTACACGAGGGGACTTAAGCAGCCCTAAAAATTTATCGTTTAAATCTAATCTTCTACAACCCCATTATTCAATTTGTGAAGAAGAATTCTATATGTGGGTTTATTTAGCTTTAAATATTCTAATCCCAAATTCCTATGTTATGAAAGGGGTTGAAAAGGAATGCTGTAAAAACAAGTTATTTCAAATAAATGTTACTATTCCATGAATACAAATTTTATAAGTTCAAGTGAAAACCGATGAAAATGAAAAAGAATTATCATCTGACTATGATAATACTGTGATAATAAAACTATGATAGGACTATGGTAAAACTATGAAAAGATTGTGATAACAATATGATAGAAATAAAGTAAGACCATGTTAAACTACGTACAGAATGTAATGAGACTATAATAATTCTATGGTAAAACTACGAAAAGACTCTAATAAGACTATAAATCTATGATAAACCATAAAATCTGATAAATCCCTCTTTCAGGACGACGCTGCTACCAACTACTTCGCCAAGGCTGACAACCTCGACTTCGCGGCACAGGGCGGCGCCGAGGCCCCCATCAACCAATGGGTGGCCAACAAAACGGAAAACAAAATCAAGGACCTCCTCCAGCCCGGGACGCTGAGCCCGGACACCAGCATCGTCCTGGTCAACACCATCTTTTTCAACAGCACCTGGAAGAAGCAGTTCATGTCCTACAACACCAAGCAGGCCAACTTCTACAAGGCGGACGGGAAGATCGCGCAGGTCGATCTCATGAACCAGGTGGACAACCTCGATATCAAAGTGTCGGCCGTTGAAAACGCCGACATCCTGAGGATCCCGTTCAACAACGAGGCGTTCTCGTTCTACGTCCTGTTGCCTAAATCGGCTTCGGGATTGGCTGAGGTCGAAAAGAAGCTCACCGCCGCAAACTTCGAGGCGAGTTCGCTGTTCACCGGCCTGACAAGGAGGAAAGTTGACGTCAGCCTTCCCAAGTTCAACCTCACGGCCACCATGAAGCTGAACGCGGCCCTGAAGAAGCTCGGGGTGAATGACGCCTTCTCCAGCTCGGCCAACTTCTCGGGGATCTCCAAGAGCTCAATCATGATCAGTGACGTCATCCAGAAGGCGGTCATCGAAGTCAGGGAGTCCGGAACGGTTGCCGCCGCCGCCACTGCTGTCATTGCCGTGAGGACGAGCGCTAATATTAACTCGGAGACGGCCTACATATTCAACATCGACCACCCTTTCCTCTTCTGGATCAGGGATGACGCCACGGAGACGGTGCTGTTCCAAGGGAAGTTCGCCGACCCTGCTGTCAAAGAAATCAACATCAAGTAGGGTTAGGTCTCTGAATTGATAGGAATTTTCTGAAAAAGAAGCCACACCAAAAGAACTTACAAGCGTCTAAATGCGACGTTCATAACATGTTATCGTATATGCGCGGTCAATTGAGTTGTAAAATTTGACAGTGTTGTCAAATCTCGCTATTTCCTAAAACTGTTTATTTTAGATTTCATTGATATATATTTATACATGTATATCTATCTATATGTAAGACATTTGTTGAGATGAATCTTATGTATGACAATGTTATTCACTGTAAGTTTTCGCTGATGTAGTTATGTATATAGAAAACTGAATGGAAAATTCAAGACTGAAGAAGCGCATGAGAGATTAACATTATGTACATTTTATTTAAATATTCCGTTTATTGATGTATAGATGTTAATAAACTATCATAAATTATAGCTGTGTCTTACGTGTTTCACTAAAATATTCTCATTCTTTAGATATTTGCATAATTCAGATTAATATACATTAAGTATAAACAATAACTTATAAGAATAAACTGAACATCTGTGATCACCACAACGACACCCTCCTATCGGTCAATATAAATCACTGTTTAGCATCATTGGATTTTAAAATTTTAGTTCTGGTTAACAATTGACGTTTTTCATCTAAATACATCAGCTATTTTATTAATATAGATAAAATATAACAAGCATTTAAAATAATTAAGAGCTGTCAACAAAACATTTATACACAAAAAACATTGATCATTGATACATTATTTTTAACATTTTGAAACTAAGGGTAATAAGAACAAGAAATTCATGAAAGTTTAGGGCAACTATTTAACTTGAAGAAGAAAAACTGCATTTCTTTTACCGCTTTGATAACAATGACTTCAAAATAAAACACGTATCTCATTGGAGGTGTCCATAAAGTACGTCACGCTCCAGATGGGGGAGGGGTTGTAAAAAAGGGTGACAGTTTTGACATGGGAGTGGGGGTGTCAGGCCATGTGTGACGTCACGATGTTTTATGTTAAATTTTAATTATTTTGTTAATTAAAAAATTACGAAAGTGTCACGTACTTTAAGGGGGTGGGGGTATGAGATTTGTGACAGTTTGCGACAGGGGGAGGGGGGGTAAAAATAGTTTTAAAAAATAGCGTGCCGTACTTTATGCACGGCCCCTTAATGACAAGAAATGAATTTTAATGTGCTGTATTAATGACTTCAAGTCAACTTGATTAATTTTATTTTATCTCGCAATTTAAGCACAAAGTCCCACTGCCGAGTATCATAATATTAATTCCAATGTTCCTAACAAGGGTTATAGCGTAGCTCCTCTAACCACAACTAAATCATTTTTTTACCATCAACAATGAGTAAACTAAGATCGACTTATTGGAAAATTTTGTTTTGAGCAAACACTAAATAATAAGTTTTATATTCACAGTGCCATCTGACAATTTTGCCACGAGAAAAAGCAGACAATGTCAACTTAAGGAAGGAAAGCAACTCAATTTTCATTCCCATAGAAATTTCTAAAAATTGTTCTTATAATAACCTTTCAATAAAGAGTTATTTTCTTTATTGTATAATCTTATTTTTAAGTGCATGGTTGGTGTGACCCCCGGGGTGGTAGGTCATGGTGTCACCTCCTTCGCGACTTAATCCACAGAACTCCTCCAAGTTTTCCAGTGCCAAATAACGGGAACATATAGAAATTTACAATTTAGTGTCACCCCACCCCCACCAGATGGTGTCACCCGGGGCGGAGCACCCCCACCGCACCCCCTATTGACGCCCCTGGTGCATGGTAATATGGAATGTGCGCCCTCGGCGGAATATTAACCACCCGAGGTCACTATTGACAATAACCAGACGTGGTGGAAGCAACCGGTTGAATGTTCACACGAAGACAGGTTGAACTTTATTCGCAATTCTTCTGAATTTTTAAAAACAAAACTAAACACTAAAACAATTTTTATTTATGTGACTGCACAGTTTTGCCCTCATTATCTTTTCATTATTGTATTCAATAAATTAGATTTCTCATTATATTTATAAGGTAATGTCCTTCTTTATGCGCAATATGTGACCACCTTCATGTAGATTGGTACACGTATATGTTCCAAAGATTTTAGAGTAAACTTAGAATCTCAATAGCTTCCTTTTATTTTGCCGTTAAAGTTTTGTTTGATTTTACTGGTGTGAGGAGGGGGTGCTTCGGTATTTCTGTGAAGACAGGGGCGTAGCTAGGGATTAGAATTAGGCGGTCTGGGGCGTTGGCCTCTTTGGGGGCCCCTGCATATATAAGTGGCGTATAATTCAATGTAAAAAAGAAATACGGACACTCTTTTGAGGGCCCCCTCAAGTGGTGGCCTGGGGGACTTTCGAATGTGGACCCCCTCACCCTCCCTAGCTACGCCACTGTGTGAAGAGCATAATTTATTGTTAGCGACATCATGAAATGCAGGTCGGAGGACTTGAAGCAATGTGTCAAATGCTGACACATTATTTGTTATATATTTTTTTTTTAAATTTGATTTTTTAAAATTTCTGACACTGATTCGCTATTGGATCCAACGATTAGCTCCTAAAATAAATTATTTTTCTTTTGAGCTTGGAACTGGATGCCATGGCATCTCTGTTAACTGTGTAGGAAAGGCTTGAGTTTCTGTTTAATACTTGAGCAATGAAGCACTCCATTTGTTGTTGTTTAAATTTTTTTTAAAAAAATAACACAGAAATTCAACAATGCTTCCAGCATTCTGCCAAACTTAAAGAGTTCTTGGAGCTCCTCAAGTCAAGGCGTCTCAAACCTTTCAGTGCTATTCTTAGAAAATGGGTCTCACACTGTAGATGAATCATCTAAAAACTACCAGACCGAGGCATACAAGATTTGCTGTTTCCGAGGCTTCGACATAGAAACACTGGCTTGGCTTACAGATCGATTAAAAATATTTTAACTCCGTAAAAACAAAGTGTTTTTTTCTATAAATCACTTATATATGAGACATAACTATAAATATTGATTATGTTCTATGCAATACGCACCGCATGACAGACTAGCATAAACATTTACAGATTGGGAATATGTTATAAAAGCATAAACAATAAAAGAGCCCAAGTCACTCATTGTATGTCTCCGTAACACTACGGGACATAATTAGTACACCAGTTCGATGCAGATAAAAAAGCGTGTGCTGTTTCTCGCCGCAAAATATTCTAGGACGTCATTATTTGAGGTTATAGTTTAATTCTGGAAAAGGCAACGATGTCAAACGAGAATTTGGGCATTTATAATTATAAAATATTTTGTTTACATTTCAGAAGATTAAATAATTCGTTTTTATCAAATTAGGATAAATTACGTGGGCTTTTGAAAAAGATGGGCGACATGGCGCCTTACAACCCATAGTGTTCAATATAATACGCACCACACGACAGACTAAAATAAACATTTTTACATGCGACATAGAGATACACAGAAATAATATAAAAATTTATTAATTTAATTACTGTTGATTCGATCGATCTGAAATTTTGATAAAATGCATTGTTAGGGGACAAAAGCCTATGTGCAAAATCTCAGCTCGATAGGATCACTGGAAGTGGGTAATTTTCCACTTTTGTTTTTTTCGTGTGACCATGACATTCAGAGAACCAGACAGAAAGATAAGAAGGTTAAGTTAATATAAGCGATTTAAAAATACCTGTAGCACTGGTATTAACATAATTGACAGCAAGCCATGATAATTTTTTTTTACATTGGTGCACAGGAGCGGCGTTTGGGGGTGGCAACTGGGGCGACTGCCCCAGGCCCCGCGCTTAGGTCGGCCCCGCGTTTCGGTCCTGAACATGGCTCGTCCTGGTTAATAGCCTATACACGTAGAACCAAAGAGTGGATGGTAGAACGTATGCTGGAAACGATTGTAAAGAAACGAAAGAGGCACTCTTGTAATCCTTTTTGAAGGTCAAAATACGTAGCGTAGCTCTAGACGTCTTTGAAATCATTATTCCGTTACAACTTTTAATAAAAATGTGACGCTCGGTATTAAAATTACACATTAATCATGATATTTCATATTTTTAAATACCATAGCATACCGGTGCTTAGCGATCTTTACTAGTACTCTGGTCCCGCGGGGTCATTGCTGGCACTAGGCCCCGCGGGATCATTGCTGGCACTAGGCCCCGCGGGGTCATTGCTGGCACTAGGCCCCGCGGGATCATTGCTGGCACTAGGCCCCGCGCTAACCTAACGCCGCCACTGTTGGTGCATGCACGAATACATCAATATCCGGAGTTAATACCATTACAGATTTATGAATTGTAGAACCTCACGCTTCTCTAATTGAATGAGTATTGTTAGCGAATAAACAAATTCTAGTTTGACAGCCTTTATTAAATATCCGATGCATTTGAAGTTCCTACGCATAAGGGGAGACTGGAAACACATTTCTTTATTTTGAATTTAGGCGTCAGAATAGAGCTCGAAGATTATGATTTAATTTTTTTAAACAAAGCATAAGATCTTATGTCTCTGGTGCAACATTTCTCCCTTGATATATATTAACCTGTATTTAAATTCTCAAGGTTGATCTTCAAAAAGTCTTTTTGTTAGAAATATCTAAGCGATTAATTAAAACGATTTAATTAAGAGTAATGTACTGTAATGAAATTTCCCGTCTATTCATTCATTTATGCTTTTAAAAACTATCTTGAACATGTTTTCCACTTCATATAAATTATAGTTTTCTTTTAACCCACGATAAACTAAACTTAAGATGTTTTTTCTCGTGGAGCAAAAATCACATTTTTTCCTCTTCTAATTTTAAAGCGTTTTGTTTGATAAATGTTTTTAAATGACGGATTTTTAAAGACATAAAATTTAATGACTGGGTTGTTCGAGGGAAATTTCTATTTAATTGAAATGAAAGCAGGACATGTACAACCAAAATCTAATTCGCCGAAAATTTTCCGCCCCTGATCGTCCGTCTTTGAACTACGTTAAAGTAATAATTGGTTGTTTAAAGAGGTAACAAGAGCATGGAGGATGTCATATCATACAATCTGGTCAGTCCGACTATAGACACGAAAGACAAGCTCAAGGTTTAAATTTTAAACTTAAATAAACAACGCTGGTTTAAAATTAGTCTCTTCTTTTAAATTTCAAGGTGTAAATTACTAGATATAGTTAGAAGTATTCAGGTATGTATATTGATTTCCAAGATGTCGCTTTGTTTCTCTGTTTCTTTTTTTCTTTTCTTTTTTTTATTGTTGTTGACATACACGTTTTTGCTGGAGATCAGTCCATTCATCGGTGACCAATCCACACCCCCACCCACACCTCCCCGTTTTACTGCAAGGGGAGTTCAGGCACGTTGAGTCTTTAAATGTTTGTCTCGCGGTGCGTATAATTTTGAATATAGTCAATACTTTTAGGTCTGTCTCATATATAAGAGTTTTATAGTCAAATACTTTGTTTTTACGGGTTGTTTTATTTATTCTCCATGTGCCCTACTGAAACTTGTTTTTGTGTTTGCATCAAATTTTAAAGGAGGTTCTCTTTTTAAACAAACATGGAATTTTAATAATATTCTAACGGTCTTTCTAAACACGTCTTTTCGAATTTTAACAATGTTGAAATTTTTCACTTGGATTTTAAACGGCGTAAACAAATTTTAATCGTCACCACAACATTACAATGAACGTATGAAGTTTTGCTGAAAGATTTATGAACTGATAGGAACAATAATTATTAGATCACTGATTGTGGACCCTTAGGATTTATAAGAAGAGTGATGTAAAGTGTTGTGGTCCATGCCGGGGGTGTCCGTATTCTCATGCCATCGAGCACTGACCCGATGGGGTTGTTTGATTTTGTTTGTTTTCTCGTGGTTTTGTTTCTCAGAAAGAAAACTGTAAACAGCAACAACACAAAAAGCTTGACCACCCACCCCGGTCGTCAACTTATAGGGTTACTACACTGCGTGTTGTAGAATTACTGGTGACGTTATCAAGCAGCGGTGTAGCTAGTGTCCCCCTCGGGCGGCCACTTGGAGGGAGGTTCCAAACGAGAGTCAGAAAATATTGCGCCACCGCAACAAAGAGGCCAAGCCCCTGGTCCCAATATCCCTACAAATCCTTAGCTACGACACTTTTATCAAGATATCTCTTAATAACCCCAAAACTGGCGCCTCCTCTGCATGTTCTGAAAATCACTTCCTTCCCCCCCTCCCACAAACGCGGCTCAAGTTGCTTATTATCTATGGAGTGAATCATTCAGTTTTGATCTCGGACGGCCTAGAATTAGCTGCTAATTACATACTAGATACGCCCCGCGGCGTAGCATATGTCTTCAGACTTGGTCATAGATGGAGCAAAGAAAGGGGGAAAGATCAGACACAAACTACTGCACGAAGAAATCAGTGAACGTTGTGAGGGGAAGGAACCGCCGACGCATTGTTGATCTTGCACTGCGGTTAGTTACCTGCCCCCCACCCTGAACCTCTCTAGCTTGCCAACCATAAACTGAGATTGGACACACATTATCGAAGGTAATTTTGTCATGCTTATTAGCACTCGTCTTGTGCTTTTTCTTGTGAATTATATATATATGAGACATCTCCTTCGAGTTCTCGTGACTTGGCTTAAAATTCCCGCGCTGAGCCCAAACATAATGGCATCACCATACAGTGCTGCCTGTCCTGTCCGCACCGACTGTGTGTCACCGTGCCCTCAGCCATGCCACGTACGTGGCAGCCGGGATCCCCTATTTGGGTTTAGCCTGTCAAGGTAGCTGTTTGTTGCCAGTCATTTGTGTTACGAGGGCCGGGTAGCTAGGAGGTAATTCCCATTATGGATCCTTCTTGCTATCAGCATGATCGAATGAATACATTTTCCTAAAATGATTTTTAAGAAAAAAATATTTATAATAAAAAGATTACAAATACTATCTTTAAAGATTTGATGAAATGACTTACACACTGGGCTTTAAAGAACACAAGTTTATAAAAATCTAACAAGTTTGGCAATTAAAAAAAACACCTTTTGTTGTTGTTTTCTTTAAATTTTAATTAAAGTTGATGAACTAGAGGAGCCAAACTAACGCATTGCCCGATGACACAGACAACCTTATATGGGAGCTAAGCTTATCCCCCCTATGTTTATCCCATGACAATATTTTAATAACACATCCCTCTTCTAAAAATATTACTATTAAAATACATAGTAAATTCTCTCATTTAGCTTCACAATATAAGTACCAAAATGTACTTACATGTCCTTAAACGAATGTGAGCAAAAATAAATAAATAAATAAATAGTTCTGTTATGTTCTCACACACATGTTTTACAACTAGGCCCGAACTTAACAGACTCGGAGCCCCTAGGTCGCCCTAGGCACTTGACATGTTGAGCCTCATTTAACATTTGGAAGCTATTTTGGAAATTTATTAACATGATATTTTCAATTAAGCTTCTTGATCATGCAAGCAGGGTTTTGAACATATGTTAAGACTCCACCAGGATCAGAACTCTGACCTTTTCTCCACCTATGTTGACCTAACCAAGGCATTCGACACAGTTGGCAGAGAGGGTTTGTGGAAGATCATGGAGAAGTATGGTTGCCCAAGCAAATTCATTTCCTTGGTTCAACTATTCCACGAAGGCATGCAGGCCAGAGTCCAGGACAGAGGAGAGTCATCTGACCCTTTTCCTGTCACAAACGGTGTCAAGCAGGGATGCGTCCTGGCTCCAACGCTATTCAGCATCATGTTTTCTGCCATGCTGACAGAGGCCTTCAGAAACGAAGATGTTGGTGTTAAGCTGAGGTACCGTATGGATGACAAAATGTTCAACCTTCGGAGGCTTCAGGCAAAAACCAAGGTCAGGACAGACACAATCAGGGACCTGCTTTTTGCAGATGATTGTGCCCTCAATGCTGCCTCAGAGGATGACATAAAACGCAGTGTTAGCCTATTCTCCAGCGCCTGCACTATCTTTGGTCTGACAATTAACACAAAGAAGACTGAAGTCCTTTATCAACCCACGCCTGGAAAGCCTTATGTTGAGGCCATCATCACTGTCAACAACCAGAAACTCAACGCAGTGAAACGCTTCACATATCTAGGCAGCACACTGTCACAAAATGTCACCATCGATGACGAAGTGGATGTCAGAATTGCCAGGGCCAGCTCCACTTTTGGCAGGTTGTACCCGAATGTCTGGAACAGAAGAGGCATTACCATCCAGACCAAAGTGAAAGTATAAAGGGCAGTTGTGCTCCCTACACTGCTTTATGCATGCGAAACATGGACCGTATATCAACGCCAATTTTTAAAAGCTGAACCACTTTCACACAACAAGCCACAGGAGGATTATGGGCATAAAGTGGCAGGACAAAACTCCAGACACCACGGTACTAACCAAAGCTGGCCTCCCCAGCATCTTCACCCTCCTGATGCAGTCACAGCTTCGCTGGGCAGGGCACCTAACCCGAATGCTAAATGAGAGACTACCAAACAGACTCTTTCATGGTGAGCTCCAGCATGGCAAGCGGTCCCATGGTGGACAAAAGAAACGCTTTAAAGACACATTGAAAGCGTCTCTGAAAGCGTTTGCAATAAACCCAGACACGTGGGAGGAAGCTGCGTTGGACCGGTCCACCTGGCGCCAATCCATCCACGAAGGTGCCAGGACATGCGAGGCAAACAGGATTAACGCCGCAGAAAAGAAGAGGCAAGCCCGAAAGGCCCGTGCTGTCAACCCTCCAGGAGATAATCAACTCATCCAATGTCCCTTCTGTTCACGAACTTTCCGTGCCAGGATCGGCCTTGTCAGCCATCTACGCACACATAGGCAAAACCAGTCTCAGCAACCCTCGGATGACTAGAGTGGTCCTCGTCGATTCGACGGACGAACGAACGAAGACTCCACCAAAGTTGCTCCTAGACTGGCTGGGCCTATGGTGGATTAAGGGGGGCTGAATGGGCTATAGCCAGGGGCCCCCGACGGCCTAGGACCCCTAAACTTTTTTTTTATATCTTACAATAAAACTGTGCTAATGTTTGCACAAACCCTTGAAAATATAATAAATTTAATTAATTAAGTAATCGTATCTATTAAACTATTTATACTGATCCCTATTCAGACCTGACATACTTAATAATCGAAAAACTTGATTTGAATGGATACATATTATAAATAATTGTTTATATTTTTAAAATTTACAAATTTGATAAGCTCTGGTGGCCATGTGGTAGAGTATCCACTTGTGGTGCAAGCGATCTCGGGATCGATTCCTATTGGTGGAATATATTTCAGTTTTTTAAAAAACTAAATTTTAACATATTGGCGAAAGTTTCTAACAGTTATTTATTCGTGTTTTTTTTTCATGATTAATATTTAGTTACAGTCTTATATTAGCTGCTAGCAATAATTTAATTTAAGAGGACGCTGGTTTGATAGGTTTTATTGCAGCCAGGGGCCCCGTGCAGTCTTAATCCACTCCTGGGCTGGGCCCTATGCCAGGGCCTTGTAGGCCTAGAAAGAAATCCAGCCCTGTTTACAACATATTTCATTACTTTGTTTATGACATGTAAAACAACATAATAGTTCTTGTTTTAAGACAAATGTGTTTCACCGCTATGTTTCAATTAATTTTATGCCCCCGCCCTGCCCTAACCACGAACAACGTCGATAGTAATATGAGCATGTTCACAGTGACTTAAAAACGTGGAAATAAAGGCGATTAAAAAAAAAAAGTTGAATGCAGTAACTCTAACTAGTTAATAATTAGTAGATTTATCAAAATATCTTTACCTTATAAGAATTCACCTCATGCTCTAATCATGTTAAACAATTTTGTTGTTTTTTTCTTCAAGGTTGCCAGCCGTATGTTTAGTTACATACTCCGTAATATTTCCAGCCATATGTATGATTTCATATTTGCCCCATAAGGCCAATTGGATGTCAATACTCGCATCACATTCAAACACTCGAAAATAAATGACATCATCTTGTCCCCTCCCCCCTCACACCCCAAATAGCTTAACTTCACTGTTAATGCCTTTGAAGTAAGTCGAGAATCTAAAATATGTTACACCATTTATAGATAAACACTCCTAAACAAAAGAGGCAAACCATTGTACGATGACTCCCTGTCTGGTAACTTTCCTGGCCATTTTCGGCATTGCCCACTGTGTCGCGGAAGGTGAACCAAGCGAAAAGCCGAACGCTTTGAGCTTGGCGATCACCAAATTCACCCACAAAATGTACAAGGAGCTCGCTTTGGACAGTGTCAATACCGTCTACTCACCTGCCAGCATTCACCTGGCCCTGTCCATGGCTTACCTTGGAGCCAGGAGTACAACAGCTGAGGAAATGTGTTCCGTTTTACAGGTAGAGGGCTTTTATCAAAATTTTAAATACGTTACATAAACTATTGTTGACTTCAAGCCCCGTGCATGTGACATTTTGTTAAATTTCAATGATATTTTTTTTATTAGTAGTGGAATATTGTACAACAGTTTCACGTACTTCTTGATGGCTTATGGAGTTTAAAATATTATTACTTAGGTGCAATGGCAATACAAATCGTTATGGTCAATTTCGCCTTTATGGCATCATATTATTTTACCAACATCTCACGCTTAATACAGTAAAAAGTATTACAATAAAGAATCGTATCATCGTTAGTGTGCAGTTATCCCCCTTTACCCTTGCCTAATTTCATACTTCTTGAATCTCAATTTCAATAAATATTATTTAAAAAAATGTTATTAATAAGCTGACGTATTTCACAATCAGCTACTGGATATAGAAATAACATATACTTTATGATCAGTTGGTCTAATGCACATGTTTTCCTTGCATGAAATAAATCTTTTATCTCAAGTTCGACAACTGGGGCTGAACACTTTTTACACATTTTTTTTTCCAACAATGACATTTAAAAAAAAAAATACAAAACCATTTCAACCTTTGTACGTCACCTGTAATATTTCCCTATAGCTGCATGGCCGCATATATAAATATATATATAAATTAACTTTTGGTATAAAAATAATTCAACATAATATCATTATGCATTAAAATTAAATACAGGTTTAAAAGTTATCTGTAACGTTTAATTCACGATGTTTTGAAAAAATACATACACGTATAACCAGTCAACATTCAGCGTACATCCATGATTTTGATAATTTCGCCATTCCTCTCAGGTCATTCCAAACCTATCTTACTCCACCCCCAACCCCAACAAGATGATATCGGGCGATAAAAAGGCACTGTGGTCTGATAGTCCTTTCTAAAGATGCCTATATTCTCGCTGCCCCCTTCACTTTATTTACCTTTCCCATAACACGGCGTACTCAGGTGGTCACTGAGTCTAGCCCTTGTAATATGGCATTTGTAAGCCCCTGGAAATATGTAAATAACAAATGCTTTACGTTGAGACAGGTCATAAGGACCCAGCAGCTTGAATGTTATTATTGTCTGCCACGCGGCGGCATTAAATTTTGAAATTTTGTAATTTTAAAATACTGACAACTTTGTACGTCTTATGTCAATCAGTTGGCCTATTTATGCGAGGGGGGGGGGCGGGCGGTCATCACGTGTTAAGTAACACCTGAAGTAAATGGAATGGAGCGCCTTTTGTAATGGTTCCAGTGCCTGCGAGGTGCATGGTTAGCACCTTTTTTTAAAAAGAATAAAAAAAAAAATAAAAAAAAAAAAAAAAAAAATTATTTTTTTANCTTTTTTTAAAAAAAAAAAAAAAAAAAAAAAAAAAAAATTATTTTGTTATCACACTGAAAATCTTTGAACCACTTAAATTTATACATCCTTATAACCCAATTATAAATTAGGTACCTTTTAAATGTGTTTGGGACAGGAGGTGAGATTCTGTTTTTAATTCAAAATATACCAAAAATTAATTTAAAATAATAATAGTAATAAATAATAAAGAATAAATGAAAACCATTTCACGGTGTAGAAACGAAAGGGTCAAACCGCCCGGGGTCGAAGTGTCCGACCAGGGTGACAAGATAGTATCTTCGATACGTTAATATAGATATGATCGCTCTTTAGTCTTGTTATACTAACAAATGAAAATTTCCTAGGTCAAAAGTAACTTTTTAAAGAACGGTACTTAAAAAAAATTGTGACAGCAATAAATTTTAAATTTTAATACCATTATTTTAAAGACTGCTTTATAAGTGCATAATATTAAAGTACATTCCATATATCAAAATGTCAACAACATTATGTCAATTCACAGCTGAATAACGTAAAACAACTTCACAAGTTACACCAAACATGGGTCAAGGACGTGATATCTCAATACGAGGTCCGAGTAGACATTGCCAACAGTCTTTGGTACAACGCCCATTATGAAATTGATCCTCAATACCAGGTATAACTTACACTGGGATAGGTCAAGGCGAAATCTCCTTTTCATTTTCGTACCATTAATAATTCTGTAATACTTAGCATTGATTTAGGAGCAACTAGTTTAAGCTGATTTTTATTACTCTTTCTGTAACCACATTTTTATATATTTTCCTTTTTTATCGGGTCGACGCTTGGAAAAGATGGGATATTTCAGGAACAGTGTTGGATTTACCTATTTGCTTAGCAAGCTATAGCCTAGGGCCTCCGCCTTCGACATGGGGATACCATAACTCAAATAACTTCATGTGGACCTTTTCAAGAGCAAAATGTAAAATTTGCACCCAACGCTTATTGAAAAAAAAAATTAACATTACATGAAATAAAGAAAAAGCAATTCAAATATTTATTATTGGTGACTGTCTGGTTTAACAGCTTGGATTTAGGAGGTTGCACCTGATAGTGAATCTACGCATTGTATCATTCACAGGGCATGTTGGCAAGCCGAAAAATGACACCAGAATTAACATTTTATT
The DNA here is from genome assembly GCA_002072015.1 of Radix auricularia. Taxonomy (NCBI): domain Eukaryota; kingdom Metazoa; phylum Mollusca; class Gastropoda; family Lymnaeidae; genus Radix; species Radix auricularia. The sequence continues at coordinate 374,838 of MUZC01004421.1, read as the reverse complement.
GATTCATGTCGTTAAAGTTATTAACCACATCAAGGAACACGCCCTCAACTCACGCCTGTTTGAGAAGCTTTGTAAGGAAATGGACACAGAGCATAGATGCCTCCCTTTGTACATAGTAATAAGATGGTTGTCTAGAGGAATATCGCTAAACAGAGTATTAGAATTACGAGAGCTATTGCAAAGGTTTCTCTAATTAAAGAAATCACCGCTGGCAACACATTTAAGTGACAAGGTATGGGTCACAAAACTTGTTTACCTGTGTAGCATATTCAGCCAGCTCATTGAACTCAATCTGACCCTTCATGGAACAATGACAACTGTTTTGAGGTTGGCTGACAAAGTAGCTGCATTTAAACCTAAACAGGAGTTGTGGGAACGGCGCATGAACCAAGGCATTTTGGATAAGTTTCAATCATTAGGGGGGGGGGGGATTCTAAGCGAGACTGTGCACTCTTTGTTACAGTTGGTGCACGTTCACCTGTCTTTGGTTTTAAAAGAGTTTGAGCGCTACTTCCCAACCACAAAAGACCCAACATTTGGTCGGAGTGGATCCGTGACCCATTTGTTAACAAACTAGGCAAATCTAGCATGACTGTGCTAGAGAAGTTCAACTTCTTGACATTGCAAATGACAGTGGTTTGGAAACTACGTTCGGGAAAACAACTCTACAAGTCTTCTGGATTAAAGTCATGGCGGAATAACCTGAGATTGCCACCAAAGCAGTTAAATCTATTTTGCAATTTCCGTCAACCTGTCTCGTTAGAACAGGGTTTTCAGCAGTAACAGTAACGAAGACAAAAAAACGGAATAAAATGGACACAAGCAGCAAACTTCGTGGGTCATTGTCTTTCATTACACCCAGATGAAACCGCCTCGTTGCGGAGAAACAATCTAAGGGTTCCCAATAATTTAAAATTCTAGTAAATTAAACTATTAAATAATGTTTAATACACATTTTGTGTAGAGTAAATTACCACTAGAGAAACGCTATGTCGTACGAAACACTATTTCATTAAGCGTTCTCTGTATGTTTATTTGCTTGTCTAACACAAAAACGAACATGCATAAGTCGAAATAGTCCATTTTTCAATATAATTTCATCGTTTCGTTTTCCGGGAAATATTATTTTGTGAGTAAATTTGTGTCAACATCTTGACACTTGCGCCTTGTATGCTGTCAACTTCCCTAGGAAGAACAATGGTGATATCCGGGTTAAGACTACTTTTCCTGTTTGATTTGGAAAACTCTCTTTTTGGGATTGCATAATCACTTACTAATAGGTCAGTAACCACTCTGTTAAACTTTGCAATGTAATGTTTTTTAATGGTAATGTTCTTTTTAAAGTGGTGTTTACGACGAAGTAAGCTTAAAGTTAGTTTTTACTTCGTACGAAACGCTTTTATTTCTGCAGAAAAAAAATTAGATATGGGACTAATTCTTGGCCTCTAGAGTTATTTGAAAATAGTAATGTTTGTTTTGAGGGCATGTTAACGTTGAAGTATATTTGTTTTATTGTAGACTATTACTTCAGGGCAAACACTTTTTCATATAGGAAAATTAAGGTAAATATCTAAGTCTAGTCTATATTTAGACTCCTAAGTTTTTATTAGGATGAAAATTAAATAGAATATAATTATATTTCAGATTTAAAGCAATGTCTAGCCTAAGAACAAAACAGAGCCCAGATGTAATCAATGCGGCATTGGCTAGTATTAGGGAAAAGCGGCTCTCTATTAGAAAGGCTTTTAAGGACTTTGGCATTCCACTTGCTACTCTTTACCACAAATTGACAGGCAAGCGGCCTGTCATAGCCTATGCAAAGACCCTACTCACGCCTAAAGAGGAGGTCAAATTAGCAAAGAGGAAGAAGAGAAATTTATTAAGTTTCAAGCCTTAGCTGTGGGGCTAATAGAAACGTGCAGTGTAGCAGTAGAAGAACCCCAAAACTGTACAGTCAAAGCTAACTTGACAGTAGATGACATTTTAAAGCTGCCAGCTTTTGTTACAAGGAATAAAAACAAGAAGAAAACAGTAAATGCTCCAACCAAGACGAAACAGAGAAGAAGAGAAGATAAAAAAGGAAAATAGTGGAGTCCAAGAAAGTAAAGAAGTATCCAGTAATAGATCTATCTGAACGCACAGTTAATTAAAAAAGTAGAACTTGACATCGTTGTAGACAATATTTTTAATATAGAAGAGGATCACTTGTTGGCAGGAATGTGTCAAGGGTGCAAAAAAGGGGGAGGGGCAGAGGTCTGGGTCCAATGTGATGTGTGTGATGGCTGGTGGCATGCACAGTGCACGAAAAATTGTGCATCCTTAAAACAGGACACTTTTGTTTGCACTGTTTGCTGCCCTGACCAGTGACTGTAGATTATGTTATATTTTATGTTATGTTATTTTATTTCTAAACGTATTTTATCTACCTAAAGTTTATTTTGTAAAAAAAAA
>MUZC01004421.1:349016-372083 GCA_002072015.1 Radix auricularia | reverse complement strand
GTGTGTCTCGGCTGTAGGAGAGGTACGGACACAAGTCGCCGGGTGACGGTGAACACGAGGAGTACCCGAGCTTTAGGGTTGCCGTGTTGGCCGGCTGGACTGTACGGCGGGCCTATGTTGTAACTAAGAGACATGGAGATTTGGTAGCGGGAGAGTTGTACATAGGTGACATGTGGGGACTCATGTAAATAAAGATTGCTGTAAAAAGGGACTTGAGTTCAATTACTGTACAACAGTTGTTGGTGTGTGAGCCTTGGACCAGAATCCTAGACAACGAAACCTGACAATCTCCAGTGTTATTTGTTAGACTCCCTTAATTAAAAAATGATTATTTGGTGATTTTGGTTATGTGTTTCCTATGAGGTCAAAGTGTTTCCTTTGAAAAAAAATACGCAAAAAAGTGTTTCTCAGGCGGTATCTTGCTGGGTCAGCTAATATTGCTTTTACACTCTAACCTCGCGTAGTATTACAAAAATACTTTCACATTATAGTAGTCTAATGGTCATACTACTTGTAGGTGCTTTCATTTTTACTCCATGTCGAACGGTTTAGAAACTAAGCCTTGAAAGCAAGAAGTCGTGCTAATTTTAGCGTAAAGCGTTTGCAAAGTGGTAATTTACTCTAACCGTATTTTATTTTTAAGTCATTTTTAAGTACAATTAAATTAAAACTATAAAATCAAAACATTTTTTAAATACCTGTATAAATTATCAAGGCAGCCGCAAACCCTACCCCCAACACCCCCACCCATATCCCCCAGCCAAATTAGTGGGCCGCTGTAAAATCATCAAACTTTTAGTGGTCCGTGGAGTTAAAAAGGTTGGGGACCACTGATTTAGGTGACCTGTTGATTTTATTTCTAATTAACGTTATTGAAGTTAAACGCGGACGCTCAAGACTAATTGCACACACGAGACAGCTGGGATTGGCACACACAACAAGGCGTTAACTTTTGGACACGACCTCCACCAACCTAAGTGTTAGTATTTGAGTCTTGAAACTGTGTAGACAAAAATAATTAACAACATATCTCGACGACATTTCTGCCGCGTGACCAATGATTCAAGTGCATTTTAATCTGAATAAAGTTGGTTGAAGTTAAATCGAAAAAAAAAAGAAATTTAAAAACCATAAAAAATCAGACATGGGACCTTAAATCAATATGGGTTCGAGAAGGATTGGCATGGCCATAAAATATCGCAACAACCATTTAGACACCCTACAATTTCTTAAACTGTAGACATTAATTTATGTACTTAGTTATAAGGGTATTGAAATATTATTGCAAGGTGTATTAAATTCACTAACAAGTAGAGATAATGTATTTAAGTATTTTTTTAATGACATTTTAAAATAGTCTACAATACCAAACATGTTGATACCAAACGTATATTTCACTACCAGTCTGAGAAATTGGCAGTGGGTGTGCCGGTAAGTTTACGTCAATCCTTGCAGTATTACTGAAAGCGCTCAGTGGCTCGGATGGCGACGCTAGGGTCGCAGATTCCATTCTCCGTGGAGGCAGGGATTTGTTTTCTGTGGCCAAAGGGCGTCCCTGAGTTCACCCAACTCCGAATTATATGACCTTATTTTTTCTCGTTAACATTTTTTTTTTGGTGAAAATTAGTGCTTCTTTTTTTTTTTATTATTATTTTTTTAAAAATAGAACCTAATTATTACATTTTTAAAATATTTTTTTAAACAGGATAACATAAGAGAAAAATATCTGGCCAATGTTGAAAGATTGGATTTTTCATCTCAAAAGCCAGAAAAACGAATTAACAAATGGGTTGCTAATAAAACTAAAAACAGCATTCAAGAAATCATCGGAAACAATGAGCTCAAAGAATATTCAACTGTTCTGGTACTCCTCAATGCCATCTACTTCCAAGGTTTCTGGGATCAGCAATTTCCCCCATTCAATACGCTTCAAAACATAGATTTCACAAGACCCGACGGAACAAAAGTTAAAGTTGACATGATGAGACAAGAAGGATCGTTTAAAATCACGGAATTAGATTTTATCAAGGCAAAAGCCTTGAAGCTATACTTCCGAGGCAAGAGATTTTCACTCAACTTTGTCGTCCCGAATTCAGCTTCTGGTTTTAGAGATATTGAAGAGATGATAATCAATGGCAACCATTTGGCCTGCATCTTTGACGAAACGGAAGAGCAGGAATACGACATCAGCGTACCGAAGTTCAAGGTAGCAGCTTCATTTGATCTGATCGAAGCCTTGAAAAACTCGGCATGAACGAGGCTTTCTCAGATTCGGCAGACTTCTCCGGAATATCTGCTGACATGGTAAAAATTACCAAACTCGGTCATAAGGCTGTCATCGAAGTCCAGGAATCCGGTACAGTGGCTGCAGCCGTCATAAGTGTTGGATTCTCGACTTGGAGCATGAAGACTCATTTTGCCCTCAACCGTGCGTTCGTCTTCTACTTGGTGGACGAGAGACTAGGGATTATTTTATTTAGTGGAAAGGTCACTGACCCATCATAGATATTTTTTGTTAAAAGATGTGTTTTAAACTCAAACAAATCCTGTTTTGAGGTCTTTATGAAAAGAAAAATATAAGTTTCCGAAGCACTCACTTGTTTCTTGTTAATTTTTTTATTTAAAAGTATTTTTATTGTTTAAATTATTACTATTCCCATTTATTAGTATTATTAAGGGTTAATAAAAGTATTACTGCTATTGTAAACGCTGAAAACTACATACGGAATTTAGCATGGTCTCTTAAATAAAAACTTCGATTGTTGAAAGTTATAAAACAAGTGTTAATCTCGAACTCTAAGTTTAATGTTCATTGTCATTATTATTACCATTACTATTCATTAGTATTATTTAATATTAAAAGAATTATAATTAAGATCAGATAACCACCTTTGAAATTTAGCATGCTATCTTAAACAAAACAACACTTTGATTGTGAAAATTCAGCGCATAATGTATTTTCTCTAAATTTTATTTTTAATTCACAACGTTCTCCTTCAAATAACAACCAGTCCCTTGTGACTAGAAATGTTTAAGTATCTGTGTCATGTTAGCCTCATCAGGATGAGCCAACATGATAAAAGTTGATTCATTAAAATTTAGTTCTTAAGTCCAGGGGAATATAGTTGATGTGGAAAGCCAAGGCTGTGTTGGGTTTTTGATGAGGTACAGACATCCTTCAATCTGGATTTTGAAAGGGCCGTCCTTAGGGAATTGGAGGCCCTAGGCGAAGTGAAATTGGTTGCCCTAAACGTTATACAAAAACAAATAATAATAAAAACTATAGAAATATTCTTGTGCCAGGCCCCCACTAATGACGAGACTAATCGGAGGCCCTAGGCGGCTACCTTTGCCTATGCCCAAAGCTGATCTTGATTTTAAAATATACTGAACAGTTATCGGAGAGTTGATAGTGTACCCATTACATAGTGCTACAACTACACTGTAATCGATTACACAGCACTCCATGTATGCAGTGTGCCGATCACACAGTGCTCCTACCAGGTTATAACATATATTGACCAAAGCTAATGGAAGAAATTAGTTGATTTTTCAGATCTCCAAACTCTGATGTAGAAGTTCTACTTTCAGTACGAGGGAAGGGGGAGGTTAATTTTTCCTACTTGTATATTTAAAAACTGAAAATCCGCCATTAGACTATTTCCCGTGTAGGTAGAAGAATGAAACTCTGGAAAGTTGTTAAGTACACTCTCCTAACGCTAATTTGCAAAATAGAATTTTAAACTTCCCACTCATTGGGGGCCGGGGGCCCAAGTGTAGTTTTTTCTTATATTAAAAACTCACTCATCACCAATTCTCAAATTTACCGTATAGGTAAAATCATTCAAACTTTTGGAAATTTTTGAGCATACTCTCTCGACAATAATGGCAATCGTTCCATAAATTCCCACTCAGGGGGGCCGGGGACCCAAAAACGTTTTTCCCCTGTTATTTGAAGAATATAAAATTGAAAATAACTAATGTTCCTATTTCCCGAGTAGGCAGAAGCATGTCATTTTAGGATATTGTTTAGTACGTTACCCAAATTATAACAGGCGAAAATAAATTTTTATTATTACTTTCTGGGGTCTAGGGGCCCAAATATTTTTCCCCAATATGAGCTATATAAAAAATTGAATTACCAATTCTCCTATTTCCCGTGTAGGTAGAAGCATGAAAGTTTGGCAAGTTGTTAAGCACACTCTACCGACGCTAATTTGCAAAAAAGAATTTTTAAAATCCCACTCTTGGGGGCGATAGATCCAAATGTAGTTTTTTCTTATATTAAAAACAGTCTTATTTTTAATATTCTCAAATTTACGTTATACCGCAATGGTAAGAGGGGCCGGGGCCCAAATTTATTTGTTCTGATACAAAAACAGACTCATTACGTATTTTCTAATTTTTGGTGATGGTAGAAACATGAAAGTTTTTTTTAATTTGTTGAGTCGGCACTCACGATGAAAATTAACAAAGCAAAATTTTAAAACTCCTGCTCATGTGGGGCCAACGTTTATAAAATTTAAAAACCACTAATTCTCCTATTTCCGAGTAGGTAGAAGTATAAAATTTTCGAAAGTTGTTTAGTACACTAATGCGATGGTAACAGGCAAAAAAAAAATTATAACACTTTTTGGGAGCCTGGTGCCCAAATATAGTGATGTTTTTTTTTACTCATATAAGCTATATAAAAATTGAAAATCTTTAATTCTACAATTTGGAATAATGGGAATTTGAAAAGTTGTTAATTACACTACCACGATGGTGCAGTCTTAACTGGTGTGCCAGAGTCTTGGGATTGCTGGTATACAGTTGCAGACACTATGCTTTTCTGATAGGCAATTGTAATTGACCTGCTTTATGATAAATGTACTCTTTTACTTCATGGAAATAAACCAATAGTACGCTTCTACAGAAAACCTCATTAAAAACCCGTGAGAAACCGGGTACTTGCCTCTAGTATTTAAATATAAGTCTAAGTAGTTCGATTTAATGTCAATCAATTTAAATTTTGATATTGTTAATTAAGTTCTTTTTTAAAATTTAGAAATCTTTATCATATTCCTTATTAAACAGTTTATTTTAAAGTTTACACTTCAAAAATATTTTTTTTTTAAGGAGAAGTTTTTACGTAAAGTAAGCTATTATTTAACAGTTCATTATTTTTTTAAAAAATCGAAAACGTTGTTTTCAATAGTTTCTTTAATTTTAATATCTATTTTACCATTTAAAATAATTTTAATTGATAAAAAATTACCGATTAATCGAGAAATTAATCGTTAATTTCCGTAGCCCTAATTTATATATATATATATTTATGTGGTTGTCTGTGTGTGTGTGTGTGTGTCTGTGTCTGTGTGTCTGTGTTAGGATAAAGATTGCAGTTACTTTTATTTAAAGATTACATTTATATAACACTCACTTTTATCATTGGTTTCGTTAAGTATTATCTTCTTTATTAAATTCTAAGAGAAAAGTTCTAAAGTCACATTAATACTTTAAGTCATGACTTCATTAAACCATTTTAAATTAATTTTTTAAAAAGCAACAAAAAACTTGACAAATTCAAAATCATTTTAATTTTTCAGAACTAAATATAAACTCGTTGCATATAGCCCTTGCCATTAGCACGTTGACATCAGAGAGGATTTGAGTAATGACTTCCTTTAGTGAATCTCAATCTCTTCAATGGTGGGGTCCGTGACTTTGCCGTGGAACAAAATCACTCGTTGCTTCTCGTCCATCAGGAAAAAGAGGAAAGCATGGTCTAGGACGAAACGAGGCTTCATGCTGAGGGTCACCATACCTATAGCTGTGGCTGCGGCAGCGACTGTGCCTGACTCTTGGACCTCAATGACCGCCTTGTGGTTGACCTCGGTAATCTTTGATCTCATGGCAGAAATACGGGAGAAATCGGCCTCGTCGGTGAAAGACTTTTGCAGACCGAGTTTCTTCAAGGCTTCCTTCAGGTCCATGGTGGCAGAGATCTTAAACTTCGGGACACTGATGTCCAAATCTTTCTCTTCCATGTTGTCCAAGATGGAGTCCAACTGCTCACTGCCGCTGATGAGTTTCTCTTCAATCTGTCTCAAACCAGAAGTAGACTTGGGGGAAATAAAGTTGAGGGAAAATCTTTTTCCTTCAAAGTACAACTTCAAAGCATCGGCATTCATAGACTTGAGCTCTTTAACCTTAAAACTGCTTGACTGTCTCATCAGATTGACCTTAACCTTGCTGCCGTCGGGTCTGGTGAAGTCGTCTTGTTGTGTGCTCTCCTTGCTGAATGGCGTATCCCAGGTTCCGTTAAAAAAGATGGCGTTGATGAGTGCCAGCAGAGAGTCTTCCTGGGACAACTTGCCAGGTTGGACGATTTCTTGAATATTGTTGCTAGTTTTATTAGAGACCCATTCGTTGATTCTCTCCTCGGGCTTGTTAGACGAGAAGTCCAACTTTTCAACATCGGCCAGATATTTTTCCCTCAGTTGGTCCTAAACAATTAAGATGAAAATGAATATTTACAATTTTAATGGACGTTACATACTTTGTACCAAGTGTAAAGGTTTGAGATATCAACAGGTTGCACAAATTTATAATTTATGCTTCCCGAGATGAGTAAACCGTCCCGTCCCAAAAAGAATTATATGAATCTCAAAAGGAGATTTTAAGAGCTGCCCGAGACCGAACGTTACATTATCACATTGTCCCTAAATCGCTCATTTCAAATATCAGCTTCAGTGGTTGTATTTTGGGAAACAAATTTTAAAATATTGACAGAGTGTGAAGTTAATACGAAAATTTACAACTTTTCTGAGACCCGAAAGTAGTTATGTGTACGGCAAACTTAATTTTTCTTATGGAAGTTCGCTCATGGGTACATTTAATAGTTTTTTTTGGCTTAAAACAATTTCTTGTTATGTATACCTTGTAGTCTGCAAAAACGTCATATTTGTCGTTGTACCAAAGACTGTTGGCAATGTCTACACGGACGTCGTCTTGGGAGATCATGTCCTTGATCCAAGTCTGGTGTAATTGGTGGGGATCATTCAAGTTGTTTAGCTGCCAATTAAAAATACATTTTCAACTTAAAAACATACGGATGTAAAAGCAAATAAGATTTTAATAATGTGTTTTTTTGTTTTTTTTTTTTTTTTTTTTTTTTTTTTTTTTAAAATCACCGACGCATTTAACGACAACTTTTAGTTTGAATTTTAAAAAAAAATCTAATAATTAGAATTCTAATTTGTAAATTCCAAATTTCATTATTCAGTTGTTTTTTTTTTTTAATATTATTTAGTTATTTATTTTTACTTATTACTTTTTTAAAAATAAAAATTGCTAACAATAATGTTTAGAAAAATGTTGTATTTATTCATCAAAAAATGTAAATTAGTCTCAGTAATGTAACCTCACCTGAAGAGTGGATCTCATTTCATCAGCTGTTTTACCCCTAGCTCCAAGGTAAGCCATAGACAGGGCAAGGTGAATGCTGGCAGGCGAGTAGACGCTATTGACGCTCTCCAAAGCGAGGTCTTTGTGGAGTTTCTGAGAAAATTGGCTCATGACCCTGCTCAACTGTAGCAGGTCTCTACTTGGTCCTTGTCCCCTTCCATACTGCACACAGGCAACAAGCACCAGGGTGATGAACAGTGAGGACGCCATTGTAAAATGTTCTTACTGTCCTAAGTGCTACTGTAATAAAGACATTCTATCACGTAGACATCGGAGGTTATATAGGTGCGAGCAGCATCAAGGGATAATTGTTTATTGGCAATATGTTAATCGCTTCGTTTAATTAATGTGTTTACGTGTTGAAAGTTTGTACAAGAGTCAGAGGCTCTCAAGCCAGCGGCTTAAATAAACGTAGAAAGAAAATAAACTGCTTACATTTTTTTCAATCTCCCGCAAAGAGATTAATTTAATAAGGATCAGATATATAATGTCAATCAAATCTACACTTTAAAAATATTGGAATGGTTTATTTAAAAAATAAATTTAAAAAACTTAAATACATATAAACTTTTTAATTTTTACTTTGGGCTGAATATTCCCTGAAATTTCAACCGATAAAATTAATTTCAATAAATCTAAAGCTTAAGTATATTAAGAGTTTGTATTGTTTTGATACAAAAAAAAAATAATGATAAAAAAAATAATAATAAATAAATTTTTGTAAAATATTAGGAACCGTAATACACCAGTAGATATTGAATCTAGTCAGTGTAGGCCTTGCTTGGTTAAATTGTAATTTAATAGATCAAAAGTAGTTTTTAATTTTTCTACATCAATATACGTTTCGAATAAATATTTTTTTTAATCTATAAAATACATGGAAATCAAATTACAGAAAATTGAAAACATAGGTGTTTTATGATTTTAAAATAAGCACCTTTACTCTGTAAAAATATCTAACTTTAAAAATTAGTTTTCTGTTCTATCTTGGCTCCGGCTAAGGATTAATGTGAGTATATTAGTAGTCGTCAATAGGATTAGTCTCGTCCAGTGACGTAGCTCAAGGTGTCGACCCCTCACGACTTACCTCAAAGATATCCTCCAAATCTGCCAGTGCCAAATAAAAGGAACATAAATAAATTTACATTTTGTTGACACCTTTGTGATGGTGTCACCTGGAGCGGTTCGCACTCATCCCCGTGACGCCGCTGAATATACTAGGTAGTTATTTTTAGTTGTTGATGAAAAGAAAAATTATTTTATTGACAGTGGACATCCCTTAAATTATAATGTAGGGGTACATCGGGATACGAACTAATTCATTCCAGAACTCGGTTCATGACAAAAAAATGTTGGTAAAACGAAACAAGGAAATCAATGAAACAGAGACAATCAGATTCATGAGGAATAAATTATTTTTAATCTAGAAGTTTACCTGACACAACGCAAAGAGTAAATATATTTCAGATAATAGGAAAAAGAAATTTAGTTAGGCGGCGGGGCAATGCGTGGAACCCCCCATAGCCGTGGCATGTGAACGCTGCATCACTTGCCAACAAATCATCCGTCATGGTCTGTGGACGCAATCATCTTCTGCATAGAAGCAGCGTCTGTATAGATTTTTAAAAAAGGAGAAGCAAGCTGCTTAAGTATTCCTTTTTGTATTTTTAACCCTAGTGTAAGTAATGAACTTGTTAATCATCGATGTGTTTTCTGATACAGACCGCCTAGCAATAAATACTTTTCAAGAATGTTGAATTTTGTGTATCTACTATCTTTTCAAAAGCCTTTGAGCAGTCCATGAAATAAAAACTTTAATTTTCATTTAGACTCTTAGATATTAGACTTTAAAAATTTAAGCTTACATACATTTAGGGTTGAAGAAAGGTTTTTGACTGATGTGTACTAGGCTAAGTAGAATAGCTCAGTTATCAAAAACATTAGAGCCATTGGCCTTTAGTTTGACTTCCAAGGGTCCCTCGTAGGGGATTACTTTGTTGTTTCAAGAAATCATTTATATACTCTTTTTTTAAAAAATCATCAACGCTTTTTTGTTACAACCATTTGTCATTTATACAAGTTTTTTAAAATACATTTCTCGTTATATTAGGGTCGCGGTGGTCGAATCTCAGAGCATTGGTTAAAGGGCGTCCCTGAGTCAACCAGCATCTGACATCAGAAAGAGGCGGTGAAGGCGGCAAAGAATTGTGCTAGTCACAAAAACCCATCGAATGCCGCGCCTATAGTAACCCGTGAACGTTTGCTACACTTGCCCAAAAGCAAAAACAAATTTTTCTTTTTTTACATTTTATATTAAATTCCTCTAAATTTAAAGAAAAAGATTCAACATAATTTAGCGGAATTTAATGAAAAATTATAACCCGAAATGTTCAAGTAAATTTACATTTTAACCCTGTAAGAAAATGCTATTTCCTGTCAATGCACTTTAGCAAAAATTTGTCTTAAAGCTGCATTAAGTTGTTGAGCTAATGAATATTTGGCTGATTAAATTTTATTTAATTAATTACATTTTTTCATCGAACTTTGATGGTTAAAAAAGAGAATTTATAGAAACACAAATTGTAGTCACTAGCTTAGAAACTAGTTGAACGAGTAGAGTAGTACTAGAGATAATTTTCTCTCTTCCAGGGATCGATATTTTCAATCAAAATGTTTTTGTTTGTTATTTAGTTGTTGATTTTTTTGTTCGTGGAAGTGATTAATACCTAAAAGATGAATCGGTCTACACTATCCTCACTCAACCTAAGGATACCACTGTTGAAATTTATTAGTACTAGTAGTACTAGGCGAATAATTCAATTCAAAATTGTCACTCCAAAAAGTAAGCAATAATTAACTGTCCCCAGAGGCGTAGCGTGGGTATGTGCCACCCGGGGCAGAACCCAGATCGCCCCCACCCGAAAAATATATTAACGACAAAATGTCAAGCTAGTTGTTTATATATATATATATATATGTATGTATGTATGTATTAGAAAGATTCTAGTTATTTTTTAGTTCAAAATCAAAATAAAAGTTTCATTTCTTGAGTAAAATGAAAGTCCTCTGGTCTTCCGCATGGCTCAAGCTTTCATGTACGATGTTCATGGAAACTATGGAACATTGTCCGACGCATACATGTTTTAAGTCATGTTTCATTCCCACAAGCCAAAATAGCTATATGTTAGAAAATTTTAGGGTATACGTTATTGAATGTTATTACTTTTTCATTAAATAATTAACATACATATTTTCTTCCAACGCCAACAATTTGCTCTCTCGTTCTTTGATTGGAAGGTGTGCTTAAAAGGATGTTATCTCCATATACAATTTTATCAAATTAAAATGTGAAAGTATCCTTTAAATATTCCATATAGTTTCTCAGTGATTATCTCTGCTAAGCATTTTTAGAAATTATATATATTTGTAAGTAGTTTTGGGCATCTTTGATATAACTTCGAAAATAAGTAACTAGCAAAGCTCGTGCGTCTTTTTATGCGTTGTGCGTTTTGTCTGCCTCTTTCAAATCTTCTATAGCTTTCAAAATAACAGCAAAATGGCTCCATGGTATATTCACTAATTTCTAACCTGAAGTCATGTCTGTACAAGGAACAATTAGCTAGCTATGCCAAACGGTTTATGGAAATGAAAAAAATGCATTACAACGTTCTAGTTCTAGTGTACTCTATCGAGATGGGGTGACCTCTACGTGGTTCGACAGATGAGTAGAGTCGTGGAGTACAACACGACCTGAAACCGACAAACCCCTGGCTTGGACAGCCGAAGGCCGTTATTAGGTGTTAGGTGCTAGTCATACATGATTACAGTCGCTGCACTTATCTTAGGCAAAGCATTTAGATGTAATGCCGATTATGAAAACCAAAGTACCCGTTGAGGGTCGGGTTACTCCGAAGCAACCGTTTCGTCCCCCTCAATTAACTAGCAATGCTGTTGAGCGGTGCCGGTTTAGGGCCAGGAGCGACAGCACGGAATAGCAAAAGGTAACGCTAGGAAACGCTTTTGGTTGCCAGCTCTGAGGAAACCTTCCGGTGGGGGTTAAACCCTGGGTAGGTCAGTGATGATTTCACGCTTTGCGGCGATCTAAACTATAGAGACTCGTAAGCTTTGCCATGGTGGCGCCAAAGTGATACTATGTTGATAGCGAGTCACAGTAGGAAATTCCAAACCTCCCTCGGGAGGCACACTTTAGTGGGAGGCGTTTTCGACCTAGTGTCCTGGACGCCCAGGCTTGTAGCAGCGACCGCTCCGGGGGGCTTCTCGGCCTCTACGTCCCTTAGGGGGCCAGAGGGCTGAGGGGTTTTCCGGGAAGCCCCATGAAGAGTGCAGGCTCGGGACTGCTGATTTTCTTCCACATGTAGGATTTTCAGTTCTAGTGTACTAAAATAGTTAAAAGAGTTCGTTTCAGTTGGCGAATTGTGTAAACAAATCAGTTTTAATGATCATTTTGGGCTAAATTTGATATTGAGATTTTGTTTTTGCAAATTTCCCAAACCCCTGTACACTTCCCGGCCATCAAAAGTACTAACACAAGTTTGGCCTTTGCAGTCCATTATTTTAAGATCAGCATTTCAGAAATGTCCTATGCAGATTCACTTTTACATCAATAAAATCTTTGAAAGATTCTCCAACTTCTCTTTTGTTATTTTCAATCTTAACAAATCACACCACGGACTTGTTTGATCCTTATGTGAAATATATGAAGAGCTATCGACAGAAATGGAACAATATTTGGTATTTCTTTCCTGAAGAAAGAGTAGATTCTATTTTTGCGAAGCGTATCTATTAAAATTAATATGAGCTCAACTTGAATTTTAGCAGACAAGTTTTTTTTCAACCCTTTTTCCACGATGTTCTAGGTGTTCTCGAATTTTCTTTGCAAGCAAGAGCATCGGTTCCAGAATATTTCAACAGTATTGTTCTCATTTTGACTGCAAAAAGACAGATTCAATTTTGTCTAGGATTGAATAATGTCAAAAATCTAACAAGAACTACTTGCTACTTTCTTTTTTTCTTTTAACACTTATTATTGTTCTTTATTAATAGTGTATTCTTTTTAATCTGATTTCTGGTTCCTCCCGATTGCAAAAAACTTTGGTAATTTTTAGTGCATGTTCAGGAGTGGCATTGGAGTCACTAGGGTTGGTGTCACCCAGTGTGGTAGCGCATGTCACTCCCCTCACAACGTTGTGGTCCGCCAAAACACACTAATGTGTGGCTCATTTTGTATTTTTTGGTTCCAAGTTTTAATATTACTAGATAAGCAATTTTGTTCATTATTATTTTTTATTTCACTAAGCAAAGACAATAAAATTAAAATAATGATTATTTGGAAGAATAAACCATATAAGTACGCAATTACAATTTTTTCCAGCAGTTTGAACTTGAACTGTCCCTTAACACGTCATTGGTCTTTGGAACACCATTGTGAACTGCACACTATCTCGTGCCATGTGCCCCGGTCCTGTGCTGCCTTTTGGGAGTCACTGAATGGCAGTCTGGTCCACTCTTGATATCGTCCTCCCATCTCTTCCGGTGTGTCTGGCTCTTTTTCTTCCTACCTGGACTGTGCCTTGCGTTATGTTCTTTGAGAGACATCCAGATCTTGCCACGCGTCTGCGCCATTGTAATTTCCTTTTTTCTTAATTGAAGTGCTAAGGTCCGCGTAAGGGCCAATTATAGCACTTATTTTATCGCAGCCCGCTTCGTTCGTGATGTGCGCTGTTTAGGAGATGTTTAGTATCTTTAGAAAACATCTCATCTCTAGCGCATTGATTCTTCTTTTGGGGTCTGCAGTGAGCGTCCAGCCTCCCAACCATACAAGAAGACCGAAATCGACAGTGAGCGTATTAGTCGAATCTTCGTTCTCAGAGAGATTACCTTGCTATGCCAGATGTGTTATACTGCTTATTGCTGCCGTTGTTTGGGCCATTCTGGCAAGAATTTCTAGATTTGAGCCTTCTTCGGATATTATGACTCCTAGATATTTAAAAGATAGGCATCTTCGAGTTTTTGTCAGTTTATCTGAAAATCATTTGTGAATTTTCTATTTGCCATGAACTTGGTCTTGTCTGCATTGATTTCCATGCTACACGCATTTGTTGTCTTCTCTAGTTTTGCAAGGAACTCTTTTAGTTCGTCCTCGCTGCCAGCTAAGCCGTCTATATCATCGGCGGAATGGAAGTTTTTTTTATAATTTTCCCTCCGATGCCAAATGTCCCGACATAGTTTTCAAGCACATCTGTCATAATACTTTCAAAGAAGAGGTTGAAGAGGATTGGATAAATTAAGGATCATTGTTTGAAACCAACAGTGGCCTTGAATTAATCTCCCTGCTTGCAGTTGAAGAGTACTGCGCTATGCTCTGCTTTACAGGTTTTTGATCACTTCAATGAGGTTTGCATTAATGTTGAATTTGTGCATAGTTGCCCACAGGTTGTTGTTGAGCCTTCTCGTCCACGAGGGACATCCATCGATCATCGTCGGCGTCTGCATTTCCTCCTAGGACATAGGCCACCTACAGTTTACTTACGTTAAAATCAAAATTGAATCTATTGTATGTTGCAGCACATTATTTTCATATTATCAATTCTTAGGTTTTTCAGCTCAGTAGCATTAGAATCAGAAGACTTAAAGATTTATAATGTAGT
Source organism: Radix auricularia (assembly GCA_002072015.1). Taxonomy (NCBI): domain Eukaryota; kingdom Metazoa; phylum Mollusca; class Gastropoda; family Lymnaeidae; genus Radix; species Radix auricularia. Next base: position 357,966 of record MUZC01004421.1, on the reverse strand, counting down.
CGAAAATTTGCATTAGAAAAGCTCTCATATTTTAGTATAATTTATTCTTTTCTTTAATTTGTAATGCAATTTCCCATGTGAAAAATTTCATTTGAAATGACTGTAATGCTTGATCCTGCAAATCATCATGAACTATACGTGATAGAGGGCTAGGATCTTTTACAAAGGTAGTGAGTATCGCCTCGTCAGGACGACCCAATATGTGGCTGCATACGCGCTCGTCCACTACCGGTTATTGCTATTCTTAGTAACATTATTTATAAAATGATGTTTATAAAATTGAAGAGTTACAAGTATTCACTGCGCCTTTCATTGAACCTCCGATTCTATATGTGCATTCAAACAATCTCTAAAATCTATCACTAAACCTAACCCAAAACCCTAAAAACTATCACTAAACCTAACCCAACCCTAAAAACTATCACTAAACCTAACCCAAACCCTAAAAGCTATCACTAAACCTAACCCAAACCCTAAAAACTATCACTAAACCTAACCCAAACCCTAATAACTATTACTTAACGTAACCCTAAAGTATATCCCTAAACCTAACATCAAAACAAACCATTAAAAAAAAACATTATTATTCATTATCAATTCATGTAGTAGTGTTAAAAAAAACAACAAAAACTAGGCTTCAATAAGGAATAGAAATCCGGACCTACGATGGATCGTACTATCTTACTATCAATACGACCACACAGCCGCATTCACCATTGAAATTTTTAACCTTATAAAAAAAAATGTTACCAAGAATAGCAATAACCGGAAGTGAACGAGCGCGTATGCAGCCGCATATTGGGTCGTCCTGACGAGGCTATACTCACTACCTTTACAAATATGTAAGGGAGGTCTCGAGGATGTGCAAAGGCCTAAAAATATTTAAAAGATATACTGAATTTCCAGAAAAATAATGTCGGAAAATATCAGTGTTTTTAGCAACCATAACAACTATCGGGTTGAAACTAACGCCAAACAGTAGCTTATAGTATTTAGAATAATGCTGGAAAATATATTTTAAAAATTAATGTTTTCTCGTTCGACTGCCGTAATTTTCTAAGCCATTTTTAAATAACAATTGTTTTGTTAATTTTCAAAATTATTGATTTAAAATTACTTTTTTGTAGACTCTAATAAACATTGTTTATAAAATGATGTTTATAAAATTGAAGAGTTACAAGTATTCACTGCGCCTTTCATTGAAACTCCGATTCTATATGTGCATTCAAACAATTTCTAAAATCTATCACAAAAACTAACCCAAAACCCTAAAAACTATCACTAAACCTAACCCAAACCTAAAAACTATCACTAAACCTAACCCAAACCCTAAAAGATATCACTAAACCTAACCCAAACCCTAAAAACTATCACTAAACCTAACCCAAACCCTAATAACTATTACTTAACGTAACCCTAAAGTATATCCCTAAACCTAACATCAAAACAAACCATTAAAAAAAACATTATTATTCATTATCAATTCATGTAGTAGTGTTAAAAAACTCAAAAAACTAGGCTTCAATAAGGAATAGAACTCCGGACCTACGATGGATCGTACTGTCTTACTATCAATACGACCACACAGCCGCATTCACCTTTGAAATTTTTAACCTTATAAAAAAATGTTACCAAGAATAGCAATAACCGGAAGTGAACGAGCGCGTATGCAGCCGCATATTGGGTCGTCCTGACGAGGCTATAATCACTTCCATTTTGTTTACTTTAAGTATTACTGAGTGAAAATGACTTTTAATGTAATCTAGGATTATTTCCCTTGAATAAAAAAAATCGGAAATGCTTTTTGATAAATTGGGTTTAAATAATCATTCGAGTTTTTATTTCTTGGTTTTTTTTATCTTGGCTTATAAAACTTATTTTTAAGTTTTAATAATTAGCTAATTAACAAAGGCTGAGTAGCGAAGTCAATAGTGCTTGCCTCACAAGCTGATGGGCATAAGATCGAGCCCACGTTAAAGCCACAATAAAAAAAATTGAGAAATGACTAACGCTAAGAAAGCCCTAAGGTGACCTGGAGAAGGATGGGAGCCGTCATGGTCAACCAAGCCCGAGAATGTTCTAATGAACACATTAGAACCCCTACGACCTCAATAAAAAGAGGTTACGATACTAAACAATTTAATGATTTGGTGTTCGGAGCATTTGATCTCATGTTTCAAATTGATGGGATTGAGTAGGTGTTGCTTTTACAACAGGACCAGATGCCAAATTTGAAGAATTTCTTTTATTAATTTCTTATTTGGATTTTCTTATAGTTCGATTAATTATCTTAAAAAATTTTCATTGTTCAGAAACTAAATAGAGACTTGGAATTTGCCGCTCTGCCAAGGTGCCACACATTTGCCCCCCCCCCCTGCTACGCCACTGACTTTCCCTTTTTTTTTTTTTACTAGTGATAAATAAATTGATGACATAGAACTTTTAAAAAATTCTTTGTGTTTTTGACATTATAATTGATAACAGTGGCTGATATGGCATAATTTGTTAACGACCAATTACATTATACAGTAACCCTTGATGGGACACATTTTGGTCTTTACTATCATGAGACTAGCGTTTTAATTCCTCTAAGTGTTGCTTGGATGAACTCGTTAACATATATTTCAAACAGTGGTCAAAATAATTTGTTTCAATCTAACGCATTTAAATGGTGATATCCTTAGGTCACTTATTTTATAATAACTTTGCTGCTTGATTGTGTTTTTTTTTTTAACTTTTTTGATATTTTATTTATGTATTAATTTTTTTAAAAAAATTAAATCTTTCAAAATAATTTGTGGTGTCAGAGCAAGCGTGCGAGCTTGCTTGCTTGCCGAAAAACTTTGGAACAATTTCTAACCCACTTCCTCGTAAGCTAGCGAGCTAAAATTTTGCAAGCAGACTTGTGCCGATGATAAAAATGATGTATAAAAATTTTAGTTCGATCGAATGTACTGTAATTGAATTATTGAATTTTAAATTTATTTTATTTATCTCTTTGTATTATGTTAATTTTTGAGATAGAGTGTCGTGGTGCGTATTATGTTCAATAACGTTTCCTGTCGCGTAATAAGGTGCGCATTATATTGACAATATTTTTAAAAAAATATTCACGATTGTTGCGCATTATGTTAAACACGTTTTACGAAACAGAACAAGAATTTTGTTATTTCAGTTTGTTTTGCCCTGCGTATTATAATGAATATCCTTATAGTTATGTCTCGTATGTAAAGAATTTTAAGTAAAAAAAATTTGTTTTTTACGGGTTTTAAAAAAATATCCTTCAAATAAACTCGTGGTTTCTGTTGGATTGTTTGCATGCTTGCTTACCAACAAAAAAAAACAACAACAACAACTTTGAATCGATTTTAAACCAACTTCCCCGTAGGCTAGTGAGCTGAAATTTTGCTGTCAGACTTGTGTCAACGATAAAATTGATTTATCGAAATTTTAGATCCATCGACTGTAGTGTAATTAAATTATTGATTTTTTGATCATCTAAATTTATCTCTATATAGCATGTTAATTTGTGTGCCAGTGTGTAGCGGTGTGTGATGTTGAACAGCCTTTTAGATATATTCCATTCGCGCGGTGCGGTGCGTATTATATTGAGGATACTTTAAAAAATATATTCGCGATCTGTACATTCGTATGCTATTCTGTCGCGCGGTGGGCATTACATTTTTAGGTTTTTAGTATTGTCGTTCGATAGTAATAATAATGAACATACTTTTAGTTACGTCTCATCTATAAAGAATTTATAGTCAAAAACCTTTTTTTTAAAAAACTACTTTTCTTTTTATTAATGACAATAACACATTTGTTTGTATATGGTATTCGTTTGTAAATTTTTTCTCCTACAGAGAATTTTTAAAAGAATTGTTTGGAAGTACTGATGTGACTAAATGAAATGATAATTTGTTTTTGCCTTGTGTTTTCAAGAAGAAATAGAAATTAAATATTTATAATTTAAGAACATTTTAATGTTTCAAGTCCAAATCTAGACTATATTTATAGAGGGCGCCATCAAAATTTTGACAGTGGAATTATATATGGATACTTCATTTAGTGAATCTCAATCTCTTCAATGGTGGGGTCCGTGACTTTGCCATGGAACAAAATCACTCTCTGGCTCTCGTCCATCAGGAAAAAGAGGAAAGCATGGTCGAGGACGAAACGAGGCTTAAGGCTCTTGGTATCAATAACAACTGCTGTAGCAGCGGCAGCGACTGTGCCTGACTCTTGGACCTCAATGACCGCCTTGTGGTTGACCTCGGTAATCTTTGACTTCATGGGAGAAATACCGGAGAAATCGGCATCATCGGTGAAAGCCGTTTCCAGGCCGAGTTTCTTCAAGGCTTCTTTCAGGTCCATGGTGGCAGAGATCTTAAACTTCGGGACACTGATGTCCAAATCTTTCTCTTCCATGTTGTCCAAGATGGAGTCCAACTGCTCACTGCCGCTGATGAGTTTCTCTTCAATCTGTCTCAAACCAGAAGTAGACTTGGGGGAAATAAAGTTGAGGGAAAATCTTTTTCCTTCAAAGTACAACTTCAAGGCATCGGCATTCATAGACTGGAGCTCTTTAACCTTAAAACTGCTTGACTGTCTCATCAGATCGACCTTAACCTTGCTGCCGTCAGGTCTGGTGAAGTCGTCTTGCTTTGTACTCTCGTTGCTGAATGGCTTATCCCAAGTTCCGTTAAAAAAGATGGCGTTGATGAGTGCAAGCAGAGTGTCTCTGGACAGCTTGTCAGGTTGGATGATTTCTTGAATATTGTTGCTAGTTTTATTAGCGACCCATTCGTTGATTCTCTCCTCGGGCTTGTTAGACGAGAAGTCCAACTTTTCAACATCGGCCAGATATTTTTCCCTCACTTCGTCCTAAATAATTCAAGGCGAAAGAAGAAGAAAAAAATTAAAGCAAAAAATTATATGAAGAGATAAAATAGAAAATTTTCCTTCAGTATTATGCCAGGTCTAAGGGTGTTAGAAATCAAACGGCTATATAGAATAACAGTCACTTTGGACCAATGAACTATTTTAGTTATCATTTCAAAGAAAGATTACATTGCATAACAAATTATTCCGCCTGTGGCATTAGATTGCCTCTCGACAATGTTCTTTCAGCACTTATTACAATATCAGGATTCCTCTATTTTTTGTGGAAAAATAATATTTACCGGGGAAAACCCCAAGATAAATCAGTTTTGATGACATTTCGGATACCTGAAAGCGGATAAGCGTGTATCAAATTAACATTTATGTGTTTGATTATCATATCTGATTAAATTTTATATAGTCGCGGTCATGGCCGGCCTTAGGTAATTGGCGGCCCTAGGAGAAGTGAATTTGGTGGTCCTAAATTTGTAATAGAGAAAAAAAATTATATAATTCCTGTGCGAGGCTCCCTCTAAATGAAGGCCTTAGGCGGCTATCTAGGTCGCTATGCCTAAGGCTTGCCATGGATCGGGTCAATGAAACTTGAAATAATATCTTGTTTGTGTACTTACCTTGTAATCTGAAAGTATTTCATATTTGTCGTTGTACCAAAGACTGTTGGCAATGTCTACACGGACGTCGTCTTGGGAGATCACGTCCTTGATCCAAGTCTGGTGTAATTGGTGGGGATCATTCAAGTTGTCCAGCTGGCAATTAAAGATAATGTTTTTCAAAATAAATTCAATATTGCAACAAAAGCGACGATAAAGCTTTTTTATACGGGAGGAGTTTGATTGTTGTTTTTGTAAACAAGGTTTCCTCTAGTAATCTTTGTTATCACAGTGGTATTCAACAATAACTTTGCATTCGAAAATAAAAACTTCGAAAACCCTTTAATTGCCTATCTTTTTAAATTCATTGTTTTCATTGTTGTCATAATTGTTATAAGTTCAATACCGTTACATGAACGCAAATATTTTAATTAAAAAACATGATTTTACCCGTAATCAATATTGTATTTTCTGGGCAATTTATTTTGTAATGTAACCTCACCTGAAGAGTGGATCTCATTTCATCAGCTGTTTTACCCCTAGCTCCAAGGTAGGCCATAGACAGGGCAAGGTGAATGCTGGCAGGTGAGTAGACGCTATTGACGCTCTCCAAAGCGAGGTCTTTGTGGAGTTTCTGAGAAAATTGGATCATGCCCCTGCTCAATTGTATCGAGACTCCCCCTCCATACTGGCTGTGGACACAGCCAACAATCATTAGGACTATGAACAGTGAAGACGCCATTGTAAAATGTTCTTACCGTCCTAAGTGTTAGCAGTGAAGACGTGCTCTCATGTGGACATTGGAGGTTTATATAGGTGTGAGGGACGTCAATGGATAATTGCTTATTGACAATATGTTGACCCCGACTTCTGGCTAATGTAATGACATCTCAGAATTTTAGGACAATGGGGAGAGAACTTCTGCATGTTCATGTTTTTGGTCGAGGAAGAATATAAAAAAAAAAATTCCTTAACTGTGAAAGGAATCCAATATTTTTAATTACTAACACGATTCCATTCAAAAATACATTGGAAATATATTCCAAATAATATAATGCACAGTGAACTAAACACACACCTTTTGTTGTTTTTAAACCAAGCTTCGCTTTTTCCTTTTTTGAATGATTTAATGTAGAGCTTGTTAACATTAATTAATAGTGTTACTTTTTTTAAACACAAAATCTTCATTGTGAAAATATACATGTGTTTTAACACGCAAACTTTTGGAGATATGATAACTGACTTATTTGATATTTGCAACATTTAGTATACGCAGTGGCGTAGCTAAGGCAGGGGTCCAAATTCGAAATCCCCCGGGCCCCACTCGAGGTGGCCCCCAAAGGAGTGTCTAAAAATATTTTTACATTAAATATTATTTATTATGCCATCGGTCAAAATGATTGGGCCCTCAAAGAGGCCAAGCCCCCCCCCCCGGGCTCCCAATTCCCTAGCAACGCCACTGAGTACAAGTAAATAAAATCTTTTGTTTTTTTAGCAAAGAAATAGTGATGATATTTTAGATTAAAAGCTGGTAGTGGTAGTGGTAATTTCTGTTCGACTAAAAGCAGTGCTTTTTTTCTAGCGAAAAATGTTTGGGAACTCATTTCACATCTGTTTTTTAACTTATGTCAGAAAATAATATAATAGTCTATAATTGAATTTTCCACTGAAAACAAATTTGTTGTACAGCTATTTAAAAAAATAAACGTTTTTATAAGAAAATGAGAGACTCAAAGAGTTTATGTGGAAAAATGTATTCTACTGTATTATAATACGGGTACCGTATATTAGGCTTTAAAACAACTTCCAGAGTTTTCTCATGTTTTCATCTTGCAAATCATCTCTGTTTCTTTTAAAAAGGACTGACAGTAAGTAAAATGCCGAATATTTATATAAATATACATAAATCTGGCCAAAAAAGGTTTTCACAGTTATGAAAATAAATGATTTTTTTCCCTTATACAGGGTGACGTCATGTTGAATGGCGAATATCCAGGACGTTAAAACCATTACAAACCCATGACCTTTGCATTTACTTCTGTTTCTTGTGTACGTTAACACCTATAGACTTGCCTGGCAGAAAAACTGATTTTAATAAGACTTACAAAGTTATCTAGAGTAAATAAATTTCAATATTTAATATGCCGCATAGCAGACAAAAGCATTCAAGCTGCTGGGCCCTTATAACCTGACTGAACGTTACGTATTGATTTTTACCGTCTATTTGAATGTTCAGTTTACCATCGTTTTACTGGAAGCATGCCGTTGTAAAATGAAGTGCAGGGGTGGTGGTTAGCTTGTATTATAAAGCGGTCATGATGGCAAAAATAATGCGGCGTTTGAAAGGGTACCAGGGCAGCTTTTACAACAATATTTACAGCACCCTAGGCGAAACGTCTGGATTTCGAACTGTCCGGTGGTTATATAATGAACGACTAGTTACGAAGACGAGACTAAGCGACGACAACAGAACTTGATGTGCTGGCGAGGGTTATTGAGAAGGTAAATAAAGGGAGTATGGGCAGAGATACTGTAGGTGATTGCCCACATTGCCTTTTTTATTGTCCAATTACATCGGATCGCGGTTGTGGTGGAATCGGACTTTTTACCTCAGACCGATAGAGTATTCATCACAATCATGATTTCGCTTTGAATGTTGACTGGTAATCAGTGTATATATTTTTTTCCAAAATTACGTAAATCAATAACGTTCAGAATAACTTTTTCAGACTGTGTTTTATTTTTAAAGAGATAATATTATTAAACTAATTATTTTTAAACCAAAAAATATTTTTAAAATGCAAAAATAAAATAAAGACAAAGATTTTTTAAAATAAAAATTTCACGCCTTAAAAAGGAAAGGATCGAATCGTCCGGGGTTGAAACACCCTACTGTTTTAATATATATTAGACTTTTATATATTGTACTATTTTAAATTAATTATTAAAAATATCTCATTATATTTTTAATTTTTAAGAGCTATTAATATAAATTAGACTATTTTATTTTATACATTGTACTATTTTTAATTATTAAAAATAACATATCATTCTATTTTTAATTTTTAAGACATATTAATATAAAACTATATTATTTGTTCAATCATACTATCATTTTAAAAAACCGTTAAACATAACTATTTCCTACTGTTTTTATTTTTAAAGAGATAATATTAAACTTCAACTATTTATTTTTAATTAAAAAAGAATTAAAAATGAATTTTTAAAAACCAAAACATTTCACGCCTTAAAGAGAAAGGGGTCGAATCGTCCGGGGTCGAAACACCCTAGGGTCGAAACGTCCTGGGGTCGAAGTGTCCGGGGTCGAATCGACCGGGGTCGAATCGTCCGGGGTAGAACCGTCCGGGGTCGAACCGACCGGGGTCGAAACGACCTGGCGTCGAAACGTCCTGGCGTCGAACTGGCAGGGTCGAACCGTCCGGCGTCGAATCGTCCGG